>RCUC01131012.1:0-43733 GCA_003697995.1 Taxidea taxus jeffersonii
ATATATATATATATATATGGAATACTATGCAGCCATCAAAAGAAATGAAATCTTGCCATTTGCGGCGATGTGGATGGAACTACAGGGTATTATGCTTAGCGAATAAGTCAATCAGAGAAAGACAACTATCATATGATCTCCCTGATATGAGGAAGTGGAGGTGCAACGTGGGGGATTTAGGGGGTAGGAAAAGAATAAATGAGACAAGATGGGATCGGGAGGGAGACAAACCATAAGAGACTCTTAATCTCACAAACTGAGGGTTGCCAGGGGGAGGGGGCAGGGGGAGGGTGGTGGGGTTATGGATATTGGGGAGGGTATGTGCTATGGTGAGTGCTGTGAAGTGTGTAAACCTGGCCATTCACAGACCTGTACCCCTGGGGCTAATAATACATTATATTTTTATTAAAAAATTAAAATTATTAAAAAAATAATCTTGTGCAGTGTAAACTAAAGATATCACAGAGGATAGGGTTCCTAACTCTCATTTGCACATTAATTTTTCTCAAGACACAAAAATGTCTTTCTTGTAGAGACCAGTTTTTCCTTTCATCATATAGCTAATAGGAATTTGATACACTCATATTGTGAAGTATCCTTTAGCATATGAATATACCTTAACCCTAATAAGGCTGATTAGAAGTGGTCTACAGTGAAGTTTGAATGACTTGGGCAATCATATGCCTTGGTTTTCCTAGGAGAGTCCTAGTTTATGCTTGTTGTCCTGGCCTCATTATTAATAGTGCCCTCCTTAAAACTCTTGGTTTGGTCAATAAATTACATGATCATCCTATGTACAGGAAAAGTATGGCCACTCTTTCCAACAGACTTATCTATCTTTTCCCCTGATTTTCAGGAGGAATTTGTAGTAAAAAAGAGCTAAGTCTTGATTCTGAGCCATGCTATTTTTATGGAAATACCTTTTCTTTTTTCCACAACAAAACTTGTATCTCTTGTATCATGGGGCTCTTTATCTTTGCATTTGTGCAAAGAGTTCCACCTACATCAAAATGTATTCATACTATATGAGTTCCCTTCCACAAGGTCCAACTAAGAGGAAGGTAGGAAACTAATTCCATTATCTTGACTTAATATTGTAAATACCACACAATAGGTATTCTCGGGATGTGCAACTCAAAGTAATTATCTTCCTGTTTAGGGCAAAACCAGCCTATTCATCACTCCTATGTTATGACGCTGCCTTTATCATTGCACCATGTTGCTTGTGCTGTATTAATGCATCTGAGCTGCTGCCGATGAATGAATGACTCCATTCCCACGTCCAAACTTTTCTTAAGAGAGAAGCCAACTTTTGTAAAAATGCTCAACTATTTCTTTTCATTGTTGTCTTTGTTGTTGTTGTGAGGATTCTTTCTCTTATGGTAGAAATTAACCTATAGGTGATGACTTTGTAAGGATGGAGACAAGGATGGCGGAATGGGCACATTATTTAGTATTCAGGAAGTCATTTTCTGTCTTATACATTTCCATTCTGTTCATTTTAGGGGAATTTTGCATTACTCATGGAGTAAATAAAATTGATCTTTAGTAAAAGTAAAATAACACAAGAATTTGCATTTAGGCCTAATTTTGATCAACTGTTTCCATTTAGAATATTATCAGTTGCTATGATTTAAATTGGATATATAATAAAATTTCTCCATAGTCTTAAAAGTGGAGAAAATCCTTACTCATTATGGATTACATCAGACCTATTTAAATGTGGGCATATGGACTAGGTGACTTCTTAAAAATCCTTTCAGCCTAAATTATATATTGTTGCTGTAATTTACATTTCACTGATCAATAGTAATGCTGAGCATCTTATAATATGTATATTTGCTTTTTGGATTCTTATGTAAATTGATTGTTCAAAACCTTGTTCTCTTTTGCAATTGTGTTGATTTGTCCTTATTAAGTTTTAGGAGTTCATTGCATATTCTAATTAAAAATCTTTTATTGCTTTTGTGTGTAAAAAAAAAAAAAATCCTTTCAGCCTACTTATTTATGAAGTCCTGGCAATTAATGTCCTTCATTTAATTCAATGACATATGTATTGAGGAATGCAGTACTATAAAATTTGCTGAGAATTTATTTATAGTAACATACTTTCACTGCTCTATAGGTAAAACAACATAGACAAATTATAGAGCCACAGTCATCCAACCTTTAATATGGTCACTTAAAGATTTTAGCTGGAACTGGGAAGCTATTTATTTTTAGTTGCGACCTGTTGGCACTTAAAAACATGTAATCCAGGATTTTTTATAAGTTGCATAAGTGGAATGACATTGGAAAAGAGTCAGGGTCATAAGACCACCCATCTGCACATAGAGCAGAACAGGCTCATCAGATACTAGCAAGAGAATTGGATGTTCTTGTCTCATCATCTGAGTACAAGAACATAAGTCAGATCCTCTGTTCTTGGATTTGTTTATGATAAAGGATTCCAAAATGAAGACGCCAGCACACCGTCACAAAAACTGACTTTGAGAATGCCAGTGGAGTAACAAACACTGCTCCTTCTAAACATTGCTAGTCCTCCTACTCCTACCTTCACACTTGTCATTCTGTAGGCTGTACCCAGGTGGACAAATGCATCTGTAGGACCCATCCAAATTTTGACAGGTGCCTGGTGCACATTTTCCAGGTTCTAAAAGACACTCATTGATATCTGCAAAGAAAAGGGAAAAGGAAAGAAGAGGTTCCCATTGGCGTGATTTCCATCAAGCAATTACAATTTCAAAAAACTGGAATCAAATCAAAGAAATACATAAAACTACCATGGAGAAAAATTAATGACTCAGTAAAAAGCTTTATCAGCTTTCAGAAGTGTGCAGTAGAACAACCGCATTTTATGTGACCTATCACAAATCAATTGTTTCAGGAAAAGTGAAGCATGTGAAAAGTCAGCGGGAATGCAGATTTTTGAGGACACCCAAAAGATTGTATAAAAGCTTTCCATAAAGCTATTTTAAAGAAAAAAAAAATATGAGAAAGCAAACTACAATTGCTTGTGGGACAATTTAACTTTCTGTTAAATTTGACAGTTTAACTGTTCCCTGCAAATACAATAACTTAACAACGGAGAAGTGTGTCATATCTCTCTCTCTCTCTCTCTCTCTCACACACACACACACACACACACACGAGTCTACAGGTAGGATTAGTGTAATTCTACTCTGATTTTTCTCCCTCCAGACTTCTGGAGGAAGGATGGTGATAGGGACTGCAGGATCCTTTCACCGCTGAGAGCATTATTTGCAGGGTCCTTCGGAGGAAGCACTTACCCACACAGGTCCTCCCATCTGGAGCCACCTCATAGCCTTCATTGCACTGACACTGGAAAGACCCCACTGTATTGATGCATTGGCCATTTCTGCAAAGGTTCCCATTTCCAGTTGCACATTCATCAACATCTGCCAAAAAAAGATCCTTTGATATATTCCAAAGAAAATGTCATAATTCCAGCAATGATCAAAACCTTCAAAGGGAAAAATACTTATTCTAAATTTCAGTGGCCTTTGCTAGCTCAGCCAAGCATTAAAAATTCCAGTAAAGATCTAGTTTGTAACAATACAGCTGGCTTTACTCACCTATCAAAACCTAACAAGGTTACACTATTAATTAGAGATTGATAATTTATATTAGAATTTTATATGAATTTCACCTTGATCTTCCTTTATGTTTCATTTTTAAAAGCTAAAAACCTAGTACACAATATAGCTGAGGGGATTACTAAGTATTCTCATAATTAGAAGTATATAAAATCAGCCTCTAGCATGATATAAAATTTGGATCGCTAATCTCACTTATAAATAACATGTTTTATAGGGAGGATTTTATAGATTCAATAATTGACTTCTTTTAAGAGAGGCTATAGTGAAACACTGAGACAAGTGGGTCCACATAAATCCTGAATTATGCAATTTCTATACAAAGAATCACTTTTATATGTTTTAAGACGCCGTCAGTTCAATTTAAAAATGTACTGAATTCACAGTATGAATATACATAAAACTTATAGCTGCTAATGAGGCATTTTAATGAAAGTCATGGCTGTAGTTCCTCTATTTGACATTTACTTAGGACATTACATTTGACAAGTCCTTTAACGTTGTTATGCATTAGAGGGCATATATTTAAGAACACTGGCTGGCACCTCAGACAGGCTGCTAATTGCAAAGAGTGCAGAGAAAACATCCTTCCTTCGGTGCCCACCGGTTTGCATACGCACCTATGCAGTCATTGTTGTGGGAAAGGATGAAGCCGTGGTTACAGCGGCAGTTGAAGGACCCAATCGTGTTGCGGCAAGTTCCATTCCCACAGGCGTCTCGCTCACACTCATTTATGTCTAGTGGGAACAACGGGCACAGAGGAACATGGCTGTTAACAGAAGACGAGGTGAGTGGCTACCTGGGGGTTCAGGGTATTGTGGGGTTCACAGTGCGTCAGGAGTTGGCTAAGAACATCTTGATCATTGGCAGTTCCCCATGAGTCATCAGCAAGAGCCGAGGATCTAAACCTTGGGCATAAACCGTTTCCTTGGTTGGCATGTGGAAGGAGGCAAGCTAAGGACATGAGAACTGGACAAGAATTATTTTACTCTATTTACTTCTAGAATTCTCCACCCTTGCCACTTTTCTCAAATATTTTCACTTGGAAATGGAAAATTCTGTGCGCATCTGGGTCTTGATTTGCTGCCACCTTTGGCAAACTTCAGCCTTTAGGATTCTCACTCCAGTTTACCAAAAAGCAGTGAGTCACCTGACAGTACCCTGAAATCAGCAACAAAATAAATGAGGTTTCTAGCTCACCCGATATTTTCAGTATCTCTTCCTTCTTTCCAGTCTACCCCTAAAAACCCTTGATGACTCCCACTAGTGGTGACTTATCTCACTCTTAAAAACTACCCCAAGTGATGGCACTGGGCTCTTCTGCTACACTCTTGCGTTATTATTTGTCTTTTTATTGGTCTCTGACTTTTCTCTTTGACCATTTTGTAGAGCTGTTTTGGCATCTTTTTTATCTTTGCATCGAGCCCCAGCAACTGACATATTTCTTTTTTTTTTTTTAAACTGACATATTTCTTATAGAGCAGGTGTACATTACATTGAGGAGGAAATGAAAAATTAAAAAGAAAGAAAGTTGATCCTGCTGGTTTGCGGGAGAAGCAGAACAAGGAGGGCAAGGGCGCAGGGAGGGAGATTCTGGGAGTGAAAGACAACGGCTCAGGTTAGCCAGATGCAGTGTTTAGAGTTAGGATTTCCTTTCCTTTAGAATTTTGGGCATGAGGTTAAGTGATCTGGGATCCTAAATCAGAAAGCTTTTGCTGACCCCAAAGGGATCCAATGTGTGTCTGAAGACCACATTCGGATGAGTCACCCTGCCAGCAGTCAAGGGTTGCCGCTTTGATTCATTTTTAGCCAAGCTAGTGAAATTCTTCTGTAGGATGGCCTCCTTGGTAGAGGGTTCCAGAAAATCCAGATGGAAGAGGAAAAAACACTGTTACGCAGGGTGCCGTTGCTATGCACAGGTAAGTTTCCCAGGAGCAAGCCGGGTTGATGATACCCCTTTAATTGAAAACCTGCTATCTGTTCTGAAGAAGACAAAACTTTATAAGAATGTGCCCTAATGGATGAACCCAATTACAGCCAAAGCTAAGCTCTTATAACATTACTCTATTGATTCTTCTTTTTTCCAGCTATGAAACTGAATCATGTTCATGAAGTCCCCAAAGACTTATTGGATGTTGCTTGAAAGTACAAAAAGGAAGGAGGAAAAGGGACAAAATTATTGATTAATATTTGGTATTTATTTTAAATCAGCATCCTGATTTAGTACTGAAAGCAAGGGGAAAGAGATTTAAAATCTTGAGCTCTTTTCCCCTAGAGAAATGTACTTTTTTGTTTGTTAGTTTGTTTTTTTGCCTTTGTGGGATCTATAAATTTGCCTTTAAAGATCTGGTACAAACTATATATGCTTCTCAAAAAATGCTCATATTCGTGAAAAAAATTTAAAAATGCTCATATTCAGGGGCGCCTGGGTGACTCGGTGGGTTAAAGCCTCTGCCTTCAGCTCAGGTCTGGATCCCAGGATCCTGGGATCGAGCCCCACATCGGGCTCTCTGCTCAGCAGGGAACCTGCTTTCCCCCTCTCTCTCTGTCTGCCTCTCTGCCTACTTGTGATCTCTGTCTGTCAAATAAATAAAATCTTAAAAAAAAATGCTCATATTCAAACACTCAAAAGCTGCACTCTATTCCAATATGACCAACCCACACAGATTTCATAAGATAATAGGCTATTAACATTAATAAAATGTATTCTTACAAAGTATTTACAAGTTTTTTTTAATTTCTTAATATTTTTCTTAGTTTTTCCCTTAGTTAAAAGTTTTTCTGACTTCACAGCCAAATGAGTATTGAGGAAGAGGTTTATTATGTTCAGATTGCCAAAGATTAAATACCAAAGGAGGTTAATGCTACAGACCTGCTTGTATTTTTATTTTACAAATAGAAAAATACTGGAGGTTTAGTATTAATTTCTCTATGTATTCAGATGCAAATGAATTTTGCAATAGGCTATGAGTTAAAAATAAAACAATAATCAAACACTCACCCAAACACATGGTTTGATCAGCATTTGTTTTAAAACCAGTGTGGCAAAGGCAATAAAAACTTCCAACTGTGTCAATACACTGTCCGTGGCTGCAAATATTGGGGATTTCTTGACATTCATTGCGATCTGTGGACAAAAAGTATAGTTAAGTATCTGAGGTAGAGTTTAGGAGACAAAATTACATTAAGTAATTTACTTCTAGGTCATGCTCAGGATTGGTCCTTGCTCTAAACCAGACCAGGAGAACAGACACTGCCATTATATTTATTTTTACCTCAAAATTAGTTAAAGCTTACTCTCATTTACTGGACACATTCAGAGTATGTTAACAATTCATGAAGGGATGGAAAAAATGTCCTGAAAGGTGAGAAAATTTAGCAGTAGAATGAGGAAGAAGACTCTAAGGTGGGAGATATTCCATTTGATTGTGTACTTAAGCAATATTATGTACTGTGGAATGAGTTAGGTATCTTGTCTGGTCAAGATTTGGTGGCTTGGGGCACCTGGGTGGCTCAGTGGGTTAAAGCCTCTGCCTTTGGCTCAGGTCATGATCTCAGGGTCCTGGGATCAAGGCCCGCATCGGGCTCTCTGCTCCTCGGAGAGCCTGCTTCCTCCTCTCTGCCTGCCTCTTCTGCCTGCTTGTGATCTCTGTCTGTCGGGTAAATAAATAGAAAATCTAAAAAAAAAAAAAAAAATGAAAAGAAAAAAGATTTGGTGCCTCAAGTCATGGACCCTTCGTGGCTTCCTTTGGAAATTTATATCAAAGTCAAACTAATCCAGTTGCTAAGATAAGTTTTCCTGATGGAAAACCCACACTGTCCCTTGTTCAAGTTTCACATCATTGTTTTGTCTTACTCCTATAACCTTTTGTTCCATCGCAACCAAGTCTTCCAGTCTGCACATGGCTCCTTTTAGCCCTTGACAATCCTAGTAATGTTTCTTTTTATTCATACTCATTCAGAGGAAGGCCCTGTCATCTTGGCTCTGCCAGTCTTTAAGCTCTAAATTATACTTATCACCAACTGAATCTTTGTTGTTCTCCTGAAATCATATCATCTGAGGGGTGGAATTTATTATATGAATCTACAAATGACATAATTGCATGCCTACTTAAGTCTCTAATTTAATTTTTTAAAGTTCTCAAGACTCTACGTTTAGGACTCATGTCATCTGAAGAGCATTGTATCATCCTGGTCTTCCTCCTGTCATAAAAGAAAGCCGATAGCAGAATGCCAACTTGAGTATAGAATCCATGAAGCACAGCAATTACGCTGCTTCTGTCTGAATAATCCAAACTTGCTGTCAGCTGCTGAGAAGACCGTAACTGGAATGGGCACGTTTTGCTGCCCAGAGCAGTTGTACTCTTGCCAGAAGAAAGATTTGCACTCTATTTCATGTGCCCATGCTGCCATTTTTATGACTCCTGCCTTCCAATATACAGAACATTAGACTTGATGAATCGCCACACAATTTAAAAGTCTCAAGTGAGCTTGAATATATCATCTTAATGGAGAAACTGGGACACAGCAGCTTAGAAGCCACTGCTTGCTTATCTAGAAGCGCTTGTTAACCTAACAAATTATGATCATTCCCATTGGAAAAAATGGATTTAAAATGAGCAAACTGGATAGGCAGAAGAAATTCATTTCCACTGCTAAGATCTATAAAGGGAGCTGGTTTTGAGGAAGGATGTCTCAGAACCTACCAGAGTTGGACCAAACCTTGGGTACCCTCAGGTATTACTGAATCTCCAAGAATGCAAGGGACCAGGTATGTCTTATCTCCCAGGCCCACAGGAAACGGAGTTACTATGGATCTTCTTGGAGAAGGAATTAGGAAAATTCTTTTCCACGTTGCCTATTTCATGATGGTTTTAGGAAAAGGAAACGTGAAGAAGAGAACGAAAGAAGAGAAAGAAAAGGAACATGAAGAAGAAGAAAAGGAAACATGAAGCACGAGGTTCTAATGACAAAATAGCAAGTAACAATTTGAGAGAACTTAGTTGTGAAGTTCACTTTGGAGACCAGAAAACTAGGTTTCTACAAGCACCAGGATTTGAGCTCCCAGGAAATTATGTCTGAGACAGAGATAGGAAGTTTAAACAGTTTTAGGGGGAAAATACAGCAGACAGAGATCATGAGGAAGTGGCGGGGAAGCATATGTCTCTTGCCTTTAGCTGGGCAAGACATTCACAAAGGGGCTGCATTTGCTCTAAAAATACAGCTCCTCGGGTCGGACGCGCACCCTAGGCTTAGACACATACTCGTTCTCTCAGCAATGTGGGTAATATGGCCAGCTGTTATTTGGGGTTTGAAATGATGTACTTTTCAAATAAATTCACATAAAAATTCAAATAAAAATCTAATATTGCAAAGAGAATTTTGCTTCTTTTCATCTTAAACACAGGACAAGAGGAGGATTTTTGCAGTGTGCTTGAAAAAAATGCTAGGCATAGGACAGCATCGAAGACATTTTAACAGACTTTAAAAGATACAGATGAAGATAATTCCACAGTGAAGTCTTCAGCCCTAGAGGCTGAATAATTGCAAAACTCAAGTACATTCCCTTTCTTCCGAGGATTCCAATGAATGAGGGAATGTGAGCGTTGGTCACAAACAACACTCACTCACAGTACTTATCCCTGATTACTGCTGGATGAGTTTTATTGGTGCTAATGTTCTACAAGAAAATATGGCAGGGCTTAAGCCCCAGCAGGCCCTGGTTGGACGTGTTGTTTTGATGTATAAATAGCTTGTCCCACTTCTCGCCTGAGCGTGATATGGTGTGAAATGACACGTTCTATATTATCAGCAATTCCTTAGTTTGATTGGAATTATTCTGTCCAGTTTCAAAGAAATATAAATTAAGAGCAAAATGCAGGGAAGTGGTATAAATGCCAAGTTACACTTGGGTATTGTGACTCATATCAGAGACGTCCCCACTTTTCCTGTCCTGTTTTTTTAATACACGAATAACAACTGCTTTGTTGACAAAATGCTAAACACTTACACATGTTCCTTTAACTCAACAAAATAAGCCTTGATTCTCAAGTGAGTTTTTGTTCTGCTATTACACCCTCTTCCCACCAAGGTCTAATAAAACAATGCAAAATACCCTACGGAGAACAGTGCACTTCCTACCACTTAATCACTGGTAGGCAAGGAAATCCAAGGAAAATCTGACCACGTTCCCTTGTGTTGTTTCATTCACAAATGCATAAAATATCCAGGAAACTCCTTGGGAAATGAACCATAGCAAAATAACACATTCTTCCTGCCCTCTATGCTAAATATACAAAGATTTATAATTACTCAAAAACTCACATGAAAATCACTCTGAGGTGTAATTTTGCTTCTGGGCTGAGACACCAGTGTTTTAATTTTGGTGCCACTGGCTAGAAGATGCCATCAGATACTTAAAACTTGACCATCCATTTAAGCTAACTCATCCCTCTCATTTCTATCTCCTCTGTGACAAAGGTGAACAACAATCTAACAACAATCTATCCTCTAGGGGTTGGTTTCTCATTTGACTGTAGGTGACTTATAGCTAATAAAAGGCTGTTAATGTTTGCTGCCCTCAGTTCTGTTGGATGTTTAGGAGCAAAAGTGGTGCTGTTGGTCCTTTTTGCTTGGTTTATGCAGGTTAATCAAACTCCGCTCAGGAGAGGTTCACTGTCTAGAACTGGGGTGTGTGGTTGGGAAGGTGACAACTTCCTGTCCTAAGGGGGATTATGTAAAATGAAATAAAAAAGTATTTGGCCCCGATACTGATCAGGGGACTCTGTATGTGTGTGTGTGTGCGCGTGCGCACCTGCATGTGTTGTGTGTATTTGTGGGAAGGGGTGTTTCCAGCAGGGCGGGAGATAAGCAAATAGGAAATCTATGTAGGCATGCGAGAAATTTGTTGTTTTAAAAACATCACCTTTATGAGTGTTTAGACATTTCCACAATTTTCCTTTTTGCTAGTCTAGCTACTGGAACTCAGCAGGCCAAGCCATAACTCATGTATTCTTCAACCCGACCTTCTCAAGAAACCCCCAGTATGTGAGGCATGATGCAGCTCGGCCCCTGGCAGGCTCAGGCAGCCAGCCCAGAACCACTCACCGTTGCACTGGCCTGTGGAGGTGAAGCGGTAGCCAGGCTTGCAGTCGCAGCGGAAGCTGCCCGCTGTGTTGATGCACTCCGCGTTGCGCTGGCACACAGGGCCGTTCTGACACTCGTCGATATCTCCAAGCAGAAGAGAATTTCATTAGAGGGGGAACAGCATGGAGGGTGGGGGAAGGATCCAGGTGTTGAAGCCTCTCACAGAAAAGAGATTTCTCTTTCTTTATTTTGATCCATTCTATTGAACAGACAAGGGAACCCTGGAGACTTATTTTCTAGTTTTCCCACTTTGCTAATATTTTTCATAACTGCGAGTACTTGGTTTATGACCACATATGGACTCTAATGATTCTGCGTCTAAAAAAAAAAGTCATGAAACTCAGCTGCTTGGACAAGGACTTGGCATGGTCTAGACTAAATGTCCTAGGAAATGTCATATATTGCTCCAAGCCCCCAGGGTTTTATGATTCTATCAGGTTGCTTTCGTCCCAAATGTTCTAAGTTCTGTAAGCAAGGCATCTCAAGACTTCATGTACATATGAGTCCCTTGGGGTCTTGTTGAAAGACAGATTCTGATTCAGAGTGTCTGGAGAATGGCTTGGGATGCAACATTTCCAATAAGCTTACAAATGCTTCTTCTGATGCACAGGCAGTGTTTTGAACTACAGAGCTACAGAGGCTCCTGCTTAAATTACTGCCACATGGCAGTCAAATAGAGGAAACTTAATATAAGAGTTTGCACATAAAACTACTGAGAACAACCCAACTCTCACTATCAAAGAAAAAAATAAATGGGTACTGTGTGCTTCAGAGCTTTGACTATACTCAGAGGGTTATTTGCCTCTTTTCTTTTTTTTTAACCAGGTAGCTAATATAGTTCAAGTTCATGGCATTGTGAAAGTTACTGCATAGACCAGGCTGTGCCACGGGGCATGATATGTGTTCCCAGCCCCTGCTCTTAAGAAACAGTCTAACTTGGGCTCAGTCTGGGAAACAGAACAGCCCAGAACACAGGCGGAAGTTGGCTCTGAGCACTAGTACTGGGGTTTTACAAAGTGGGCTCTGCCAAAGAAGTTCCCACAAGGGGACGGCAAATAAAGCAGCTGATGCCTCACAGGTGTATGCTTTCGTGGCGGGAAACCTCAGGACTACTGGTAGTCAATGGGAGATTCTGTCTACTGTGGGGTGGGATGAGCCTCTTTGGGCAATAGCAGAAGTATGTCTGCTTTGGGTTACAGTGGCCCCAAGACAAGCACCACCTCACCGAGCAGATCTGCCACGATCTTATGAGCATACAGAAACACAAAGGGTAGCCAGTCTCTGGAGAAGCCAAATGGTATCACAGACAAGCCTTTCTGCAGAGCCTCAGATGCTTTGCTTGGGATTACATGCATACTTGGAGAGAACAGATGCATGGATATTCCATAAATCCCTTCTGAAATCCATTCTAATTTCAGGGTTCCTGAGGTGTGTATGAAATCAACCTTTGTTTTCTGATTCTGAGAGCTAAGAGTGTGCTGGGAAGTAGTTGACTCTGGATGAAATGTTCACCCTGACGGTGGATATCCTGTGAAACAGACCCCGAAAGTTGGAATGCTTTGTAATCTCAATATACACTGACTGTTACCTCGACGGCAAAATGCCTTATGTTGGTATAACTGTGGGTTTTTCAACCTCATGTGGATAGCAAGGGCTAGGTTGACTTGGCAGTCATGGGGAGCCATGCCTATAGGTTTGGGATCTCTAAATGGAAGACAACAAAAGAGGCCCCATGAAGGTGGCAGACATCCTAGACATATATGAAAGGGGGAAGACTGGCTATGAAGAAGACAGCCAATGTTAGATTATCTGCTCATCGGCTGTTGGCTCCTTTCTTTTCTTCTGCATCACGCTTCCTCTCATGCTTCCTCTCCAGACACCTGATCCTTGATGGCCTTCCAAACCACAGGGGCCAGGGCCAAGGCCTAGGATGACTATGTCCTGAGGAAGACTGTGAATGGCTCTCACCCCATTCCCCACCCCCTTCCCTGCCAACAGCTGGAAGAGTCAGGGACATGTGCCCATTTGGCCACAGTAACTGAAAGCTGGGTGAAGAGAATTTAACAAGCAAGAGCTGAGGACCCTAACTTTATTCGTGGTCTGTGAGTCTGTCCCTAGTTTAGGGGGAACAAAAGGTTTTTTAACATTAAAATGTTGACATATGTGCTCTAACACATGCTCTAATGCGTAAAAACCCTTTCTGACATGAACAAAAACTCCATGAGAGGCCCGAACTTTAAATATTTAAATTTAAATATTTAAATTTAAATTTAAATAAAATTTAAATATTTAAATATTAAATAGATAATTATTCCAGCTATCCGAGGGCACATGGTATATTTAATAACTAGTAACGTTCCTTTTAGTAACTTCTTCCCTACTATCTTCCCCAGATGTAGGAAAAATAAGAAGTGCTCTGAGAAATGCACAGAATCACAGTACATGCACATGGCAAGGGGAGGCGATTTGAAAATGAAAAAAGTACCACTTGCACGCATGCCAACATTCTTCATATAAAATCGAATTTGCTGTTCTTGCCATTTGGAATTCTCTCATGCATTTGGAATATTTGCATTAACCTTGTTTTCACTTGGGAGTAGCACAGGCTCCATGTGGAAGAGAACACTAATTTTGAGATTCGAGTACAGATGACCGCCCACCACCCATGCTCACTTTCAAGCAATGTGAAACAAAAGCAATCTCTGTGACACACCCAGGAACTCAAGGCTTTCTATTATCAGCTGGGAAATCTAATACATTGTGTGTGTGGGGGGGGGGGGGGGGCGGGTGGACAGGGCTGAGAAATGCACGTCCTGCTTTTTCCACTGGGAGTTAGGGAATTCTTTTGCATGAAAAAAATGATGTTCTACATGGTGCCCTACACTATTGCTAGAGCTTGATGGATTTCTGAAATCCCAGTGTTGTGAAGTGTGTGGGCAAGTAGCTCATCAGTTGGCTCATTTCTGGACGTGATATAGTGACATCACTTACCTTCACAAACCAACAACTTGTCATTATAGAAGAAGCCCACTGGACATTCACATCTGAAGCTGCCAACCATGTTGATACACACTCCATTTTCACAGACCCCTGGGATCTCCCGGCATTCATCAATATCTGGAAAGCAGAGCAGCCATGCATGAGTGACATCATGGTGCGCGATCTCTGTGCAGGGTGAATGGGCGCTGAAAGCTGGCAGCTTCTAACTTCAATGTTTACATAAGGTCCAACGCCAAATAAGAGAAAGTGCATGGGTGTTTGGTGGAGGAGGTGTGTGTTGGGGTGATGGTGATGGAAACGGAGGAGGTCAATCAATATAAAATTGAAGTAATAAACTGCTTTTCAGACACTCGATGTGAGTTTAGTATCTGGGTATAGTCCCTGTCTTCTTGGTTTTGTTTCAGAACATCAGCTTTGTCTAGGTAAGAGCCATCTTGGTACCCACTGGGCACTATGTACCAGATGAGTAGGATAAAGGGACCTTTGAGAGTAAGGGGCCTCTCAGTCCAAAGTATGCAGTGGTGTTGGGCGAACATAGGAAAGGAGAGCTGGTGAAGCGCAGAGGAGTCCATGGCCATAGACAACTGGATCTTTCAAATTCCCCTTCAATGCCCCCTTTCTCCTTCACTTTGCTTTGAAAAGTGGGTAAGTTAGGTCTGAGATTGTAAGCTGGGCCCATGGTGACTGTGGGGCCAGCACTGAGGAAGGACTACTGCCTTAGATTGTGGCTTCCTTAGGGCAGGGGCTGGGGCTGGTTGTAACGTCACTGCTTTACCAGTCCCCAGCATGCCATCTGAGTCCACTAAAATGTGGTAAATTAAGAACCAGTATCTGGAAGTTGGATTAGTGAACATTAAAGCAGGACCGGAGTAGGAACGACAGCAGAGCCAGAACACAGGCTGCTTTAAAAGCAGGCTGGCCAGCTGGCGAGGTGACCTTGTGGGCAGGTCTCACCTCCTTACGGGCATGGTGGTCCACTCTGCCTGACCTGCTCTCAACTCCCAAACATTCAGTGTCTTCGAGGATAATCGCAGAAGGAGCGTTAACAGTGTCTGGCTTGCTATATATCTGGCCTATTTCTCAGCATTCAGCCTGGATTTACTTACTGGATCATCACAACCACTCAAGGAGATGGTCTCCAGATACTGTGACTACCATCACTGGGCAGGTGATGGAACTGAGGCCAAGCCAGCGGATGGAACTTGCCAAAGACCACAGAGCTAAGAAGAGGCAGAGTCAGGATCTGATACCAGGAACCTGCTAACAGGCTAGCCTGCCTCCCTCTGGCTTCCTCAGGTCACAGTTTCACAAAACCATAATCAAATCCTGGAGGACCCCTCCACCATGCCTTGCTGGAGTTTCACAAAGCACTTCGGAAGCTGGGAGGTAGGGGGACCCCTGGGGGGCTCAGTTGGTTAAGCGTCTGCCTTCGGCTCAGGTCATGATCCCATGGTCCTGGGACTGAGCCCCACATCGGGCTCCTTGCTCAGCAGGAAGCCTATTTCTCCCTCTCCCTCTCCCTCTGCCTGTTCTGCCTGTGCTCTCTGTGCTTCTCTCTCTCTCTCTCTCTCTCTCTGACAAATAAATAAATAAATACTTAAAAAAACAACAACAGAAAAGAAGAAGCTGGGAGAAGATATAAAGCTCCAGTCTTTCCAGTTCACTAGGTATCTGTTACCATGCTATTGAGATACTTCCACTGACAGACTATAGTCAGGAACCTCTGCAAGGATCTGTTTGCCCAAGTCACCAGAAGACAGCCACAGTTGTATGCGGAGCCCACAAGAGCTATCACAGTTTCAGAATAATCATGCTCTAAAGTTAGCCTGCTTTGAGGGAGAAATTTGACCGACCACAGGTTTATTTTAGAACCTTTTCTGAAGGGTTTGATTTTGTTTGAAGGCAAATTGATCTCTTTAATGGAAAACACAGCTTGGTGTATATTGTTATTTTGAATATAGGTGATTATGTTTTTGGATTTTTCACACATTTGTCATTCATGTTCTTAAAAGCCTATGTAAAGTAACATCACAACTGCATGCCATCAGCAAACAAAAAACCAATTCAGATGGCATTCTTTTAGTTCAAACATGAAACATTATATTCACCTTCATTTATTTTAAATATAAGTGATTTATTATCAAGCTTAACTAACAGATTGGGTCAAATTTCTAGCCATTGTTAGGCATAAAATAGCAAAAGGATATATTAAAAATTGTATTTTCTTTTCCTGTCTGGATTTCATTTGAACTTCAACTTGGAGAAGTTTATATTTTAAGACAAGATTAACAAACTTGCTATAGTTTTAACCCCATACAAAATGGGTTCTCTGTGCCAACAATCTTAAGACCTTTCAGAAGGAGAGTATAAAGCTCAAATAAAACAAAGCTTCACAGTCATCTAAATATTTTGTCATGGTGGAATTTGGTAACAATAAGTATATTGCTAACTATCACATTTCCAGCTTTCAAGAGCTTGAGGCAAAGCAAGCTGTGAGTCAGGACTGGATTTGGGTCCCGGCTCTGTTATTAATTAGCTAGGTGACCTCGGCCGAGTCCCTTCCCCTCTCTGGGCCTCTGTCCCCTCAGCTGTAAAGCAATGCATTTGGAACTACATGATGTCTGAGACGTCTCCAGCTTGACTGGAGGATGATGTTGATGCTGTTTCAAATCTTTGCGTGCTGCCAACGTTGGAGGGCAGGCCTTGCTGGGGGACACGCCTGGTCTGTCCATGGAGAACTATTACTGTTAAAGACCGCTTATCTTTGGATCAGAGATTCTAGGGAGATGAAAAGATCTGTTTTTGGGAAGGGGAAAAACAAAGCAGCGAGGGCCAGGTGTTTCATGCCAATGTCATTTAGCAGCTTTTCCTTCCAAACCATGAAGTTTCTTTGGACGTTGACTAGACTGTGGAGCCATATGGATTTGGCACTAGGGGAGCCAGGCTGATTGCTGGACCAGACCCTTGTTTTCTTAAACAAGGTCATTGGAAAGGCTGATGTGGATTTCAGTTTACTCATTAGGAATAAGGTGGAACAAAGCAAGTGGTGATGTTTGCTACCAGACACAATTGCTTGGACTGAAGAGGGGCATCTAAGGATGCATATAAATCACACTGGGGAAAGAGTCCGAGAATGCAATAGCTTTCCATCCACTTTTATGTTATTTGCTTTTAAACCACAAAGGCCTTGCTTCCGCTGGCTGAATGCCGTGCAATACTTCCCAATCTTGCACAAGCATCTCTAGTGTTGGAGTGGTGTCTGCTCCAGTTACCAGATGGGGCCTCTGACTGGAAAGATTTTTTTTTTTTTTTAATTTCACATCTGAAATTCCCAAAGCAGATGACCTGAGGAGATTCCAGGTGAGATAAAACTGATCCCCAAAAGGGCTTTATGTGAACAATCGACACATAAAGATTGGTGTGAAAAGTCATATTAAACTCATATCTCAGGCAGAAGGAAAGATTGGGAGTTATAGTCAAATCTAAAGTCAACTGGCCCTACTCCCAGAATCTCTCTCCTTGTTGATGCCTAGGGTTGGTTTAACTAGGCTTGATTGTAATTTTGTGAAAAGCTTTTCCGCCTCCTGAATCACGAGCAACAAATGCGGCTGCCCACTAGGCGGAGCCACACAAGGTATGTGCACTTCGTTTCAAACAGAAGAATCAGGGTTTCAGTAAAGCTAAATGGCATGGTTTGACTATTTTTTCCTTCTAAG
Organism: Taxidea taxus jeffersonii; assembly: GCA_003697995.1. Classification (NCBI taxonomy): domain Eukaryota; kingdom Metazoa; phylum Chordata; class Mammalia; order Carnivora; family Mustelidae; genus Taxidea; species Taxidea taxus. Next base: position 17,480 of record RCUC01131012.1, read on the forward strand.
AAAAAAAGAAAAAAGCAAACTGAGAAAATGTGGGTGTGTATTCCCGTTCTTAAACACAAAGGCAAAAGCAGAAAATTCCAACAATGACACCATGACTCACCAACAGGTAACCCGGTGTAGATGTCAATGACGAAGCCCGGCCTTTGACTTCCGCAAAGTGTAGCAAATTCATCTGCAACGATGAAGCAAAGATGGGGAGGGAGGGGGAGGAATAAGGGTCAGCGAAGAGCAATGACTGTGCCGAAAGAACTTACTTCATAAACATCTTCAAAAATACTTCTGTATTTTGAAGAATTTAAAATAAGAAATAAATCTGAAAGTTCCCCCAGATGTAACGTTGCCCTTAAGGCAAACACTGAATGAAAAGTGAGCTCATGTTGACGTATTACTAAAGGAAGAAGCGGAGGTCTCCACATCACTGCCCACGCATTTGTATGAGCTTGCCTGTAGGAATCTGGTTTCTAGAAGAATGTTGTTCAGCTCTGAACCCAGGGACTGGCAAGAGTGCCTCTTTCCCCTCGCATTAAGGGATCTAGGATTTGAGGAATGCTTACACAAGCCATTTCCTCAGTAGATCGGGGGAGACCACAGAAAACCTAGCCAAGTTCTTGACATCAGGTCTATTAATGACTAATTCAGTTCAAACAACCAACTTATGTCATTACTTCAATTTAGGGAGCTGGATTTCATTTGGTGTAGCTCTCTCGTTTTTACTCACTCCCTCCCCCAACCCTCTATCTTTCTCTCAGTGCCCGAATTCAGCAAAGTTGATAATAAAGGATGAATGAAGTGCCATCATCAGTCCCTTTTAACTTTGAGGTCCTGTAATTCCAGATCCTGACAGTAACTGACAGAACATGGCTTCAACCTAAGCTCAAGGTGGCCACTCCCTTGTTGGTCAAACCCGCTGAAAATTATAAAAAGTTTCTGGAAGTATTTTAATCAAAATGAAGTAGGTTCTTCCCATAATGCTTTATTTCTTTGATATCTGAGTGCCTGATTCTAACAAGTATAGTGCCAGCTGATACTGGTCATCCAGACAGACAGTTTTCAGAACTCCCAAAATGCATGCAGACTATATAACTAATGAAAAGCCATGACTAGATTTGGCTAAGATTCTACGTGAAGAAGAATGCATTTTATATTTAGAATACTTCAGTTCTTAAAAACTCAGATATTTCTGAAAGTAAATGATAGTCCTCAGGGTGCTTGGGTGGCTCAGTGGGTTAAAGCCTCTGCCTTCGGCTCAGGTCATGATCCCAGGGTCCTGGGATGGAGCCCCACATTGGGCTCTCTGCTCAGCAGGGAGCCTGCTTCCTCCTCTCTCTGCCTGCTGCTCTGCCTACTTGTGATCTCTGTCTGTCAAATAAATAAATAAAATCTTGGAAAAAAATTAAAAAAAAAAGAAAGTAAATGATAGTCCTTATTTGAGGTTTACAAGGCAGCCTGTAGGAGAACAGTGATCCATTAAGATTTTTTTAAAATATAAAAACTTGTTTATATACTAAAAAAAGTTTAAAAAACTACAAAAACTTTTATTTCTCTTTGTAAAATCTAATTTAAAATTTTTTGTGCATGTTTTCTAATAGAACACTTTGTGAAAATACATGCAATAATAAATGCATTTTTGATCTAATTAAAAAATATATAGACATAGACACATAGAGTTTTATATGTAAATACACACATCAAGTACATGTAACCTCCATCTTTTTGGCTGATAGGTATGTGTAATCAAAATATTTGAAGACCATTGGTCAAAAGCAGTGTTAGCAATTTTTTCCCTAAAAAGCTAAAGAGTAACTATCTTAGGTTTTGTAGGCTGTGGAGCCTCCATTAAAATTGCTCAACTATTCTGTGAAAGCAGCCACAGAAAATAAGTAAGCAAATTGGGATGGCTGGGTTCTAATATAATTTCATTTAGAGACACAGAAATTTGAAGTTCATATGCTTTTCAGGTCATGACCTGCTATTCTTTGGTGTTTTCCAACCATTTTGAAAATGTAAAAACCATGCTTAGCTTTTGGGCCATACAAAAATTGGTGGTGGGCTGGATTTGGTCCATGGGCTGTAGTTTGCCAACCCCTGGTCTAGAGACATCCTGCAGACTGGAGTAACTCTTGGTAATTCTAAGTGGTGATGATTACATTATTTCTGGAGTAAACAACAGATGAACTGGTGTATTTTCCTAAAAGAGAATATTCTGTCCTATGCATTGCCAGAGAGCACCAGACAAGAGATTTAATGTCTTCCAGATCACTGTGGGGAGTAGAGTAGGTACTACAGAATGTTCTGATCACACCTGCCTCCCAGTTCCTTCACTCTAAATGGTAATGTCATCATTTACCTGCTGATGTAAGAACCAAGCACCAATGCACTTCATTTACTCCAAGGACATGGGTTAGGCTTTTTTTTTTTTTTTAATAAATAGCATCATATAGATTTTTCTCTGTGAGGATATACCAAAAAAGTTTTCTCAAGAAGGGTTGTGCTTTGCGTGGTGTTAGGTTTGCTTTATAGTCATTGAGACTCTTAAACTTGATTATCGCTCCCTTTTTATATGAGCTGCTAAGAAGTTTGGAGCCAAACTTCTTGCTCATCTTTGGCAAGTGTGTAGAAATTCCCAGCTCGGATTTTTGCATATTAGCCTCGCTCCTTGCTCCAAGTTTCTTATCCTTGTTTGCCATTTGCCTTAAGGCCTTCTTATTTTACATTGAAATCTTTGTGGGCTGCCTTAAATTCTTTTTGGAATAAGACCAGTTATAAATAAGTAAGAATAATAGGAATATGGCTCACCTATCTGTCCTATTGCTTTGCCTAATGTTTCCAGTCTTTTGGCTACATGGTGAACACCATAACAAAAACAATGTTTATAGTTTTATGATATGCTGAGTCTGTAAGTCTGGTGAATGAACTAGTATACAAGTTAGAAAGTGTGTTCTGTGACTCAATTTTCAGCCAGAAGGACCAGAATCAACTGTGAATTTAAACATTTGCCTTTGTGAGCGAACTTCTGCTTAGGAAGATCAACAGTGAACCCTTTTCTTCCTTCGCGGGGACTCATTTCCCCAGCAGTCCCTGGGTAATTTATCAATCTACTGTTTTCGGCAATGGTGCAACTCACCTGTGCTTGGGATGGGACACTGTTCACAGGGCTTATTCCAGGCCCGGCCAATGTTGTAGGAACAACAGCACATTTTCTTGGTCATATTGAACAAAAGTTCTCCGTCACAGGTCTGGTTGTCAGCATAATAGTTTCTGTAGCACAGACTTCTTCTCATATCTAGAGGGAAGAAGTTGGTGATGTCTCGGGGAGAGCATGACAGATTTCCAAGGGGATACTCAAGGGGCGCCCTTCTTTTGGATTTTACTGGAACTTGACTTCGATGAGAGCTGGGACAGCCTGTCCTTACACAATTTTCTATCCACATCTGCTGCTGTAAGAAAGGGAACTTTGAGAAACGTATTCCCTGGCATTTTGTGCCACAGAACGAAGTCATTATGGAGCTGCAGAATTAATAAACTTTACACGACTCTCCACCCAGTCTCTTAGTAACAATTCTCCACTGCTATTTGGCAACAATTTTCTCATTTCCGACTCATGATGTTTTAATACTGTAGGTCAGTGCTGTAAATATAATTGTATAAAGATACACCCAAAGTCAAACAAAAGAAGTACTATGAAACTGTTGTTTGGGATTTTCCAACATTACATTTTAAAGAAAACTCCCAACCACCCACACAAGGTGGGGAAAAAAGGCCAAGCTTATGGTTTACAAGGGAGGAGGCTCTGTCACAAAGACAGTGGAAGGGTAGCAAGCAGCACTCGGTCAATGAGTAGAGTAACACTAAGGGCCAAATGCTGGGCTTGCAGATGAGGACCCAACCTGCATGATTCAGGAAAGCCTGGACTTACCCATGCAATTGTTCCCCCCATTCACTTGCATGTAGTCTGGAGGGCAGATGCAGGTGTAGTTGCCGACAGTGTTGTAACATGTTCCTGGGCCACAAATTCCAGGGGTTTCACATTCATTCACATCTGGAATCCAAAGAGAAAGTGGTATGTGAATATGAAAACTTTACTCTGCAATGGACTGAGACTCAGTGTCCCTATAAATGCTGACAATGGTTGAGAAAATCCAAGTGACAGGGGCACTTGGAAATCTGGATAAGAAAAATAGATGTTTAATTCATCAGTGTCCTTTGTCTATGCTCAGTGTGTGTGTTTTTAAGAAAGGAGGTTCCAGAAAAAGAGGTTTGCCTTCTCATATGAGTTCCTAATAAATAAGTAACATTTATTTTACATCCTCAAAGGCATGCAGAGATGGAAATGTGGACAAATTATAATTCTCAACTGTCCTTCAGAAAGACAGCTAATACTTCATGTGTTCTCAAGATCAATGGAAGGATATGTACACCATGAAGCCATCAACAACGGGCTTCATGAGTCAGCGTGGGTAAGGGGGTATGGAAGGAGACGTTTTACACCCCTGTCCAAACACAGGAGTTGATTCTAGTCTTTGTTAATTCCAGGGGTCTTAGAGCTATGTCATATACATTGTGGTGCTCAGCTAATACCCAGCGAGGTTGTCACTTATCGAGGTCACCTAATAAGCCATTTGGAGATCCAGAGGAATATTTGTCCTCCAGGATACAAGGAGGTATCTTCCCTAACTAGTTGTGTGACTCCTGCATATAGATGAAAACCATCTCTCCCACCCTGGTCTATGGTCCAAGCGCTCTGAAAGCCAAAGTGGTCAGTGGTCTCCATCTTTCCAATAACAGGAGTTATCACTTCCATTCTAAAACCAAAGAGGCTGCCTTTTTAAGGGAAGCTCATTTTGGCGCATTCGTACAGATGATAAATTGTGAAGAACAGGAAGAAGAGGAACTCAGAACCTCCCAGAATATACAAGTCACTGAAATGAGTCCTGGCTACTTTCATAGAAATGGCTTTTCTAAAGTGCCCAGAAAACCACAGCCATAAGGGGGACCATGGCCCAGGATAATAAAACTCCACTTTTCTTTCTTAGAAAAAGAGGAAGATTTGGGATGTACTGGAAATGATAGCATGTCAGTAACATTAATACAAGCTGCCCCATGTGCAGCTGGCTATGTTCATGTTTAGACTATTGTGCTATATTGCTAAACTCTTAGTTTTACTGGTGATTCTATGCTGGGTTTTGGGGTCGGGTCTCAAGTTGAAAGAACGCCTCCTCCTACAAGGACTGCTTACCATCACACACTCGGGTATCTTCGTTCAGGTAGTAACCGGTTGGACAGCGGCACTGGAAACTGCCAAACGTGTTGATACATTTCCCACCTTGGCACAGCCCGGGGAGCTCCTGGCACTCGTCAATGTCTATCACAATGAAAACAATGGCGTTTTTTCAGCATTGTCAATAAACCCGAGGAAGTTCAAAAAGTGCGTACTTTAAGGTCAAGGATACAGAATTACCTTCCAATATAACTGTGATAGGATTGGGCCGAAAACCTTCTCCTCCAGGACAAAGAATTTTGTACTCAGCTATTGAAACAAAAAATCGAAGTGAGTTCTACTGAAAAGAAATAAAATAAAATAAAATGGGGGAAAAAAAGTGAGTTCTTTTGAACCAAAAATTTCTAGAAATAGTGTTCTCAAGAGAAAGACTGACATACCCAGCTGAAAATATCCACTTTCAGGAATCTTTAACAGTTACTCCACCCGTCTTAAGCAAGTCAACAACTTTGTTCATACATGTTATTCTCAAATGGTTTTTACTATGTGTGCCAAATAAGTGTTAGTCCAGTGTCCCTAGTCTTTGGACCCTCCACCTACTCTCCTGGCCTCATGGTCTTGGGAACTATTTTATTCCCTATCGCTATCACTATTTCTTTGCAGAGATTTTCTTCTCCTTTTTATTTTCTAACAAACTCCTCCATTTTAATGTTTTGTTCAGCCTTACTTCTTCTGTAAGGCTATAATTCCTTCCTTAATAATATTAATCAGCTTGTCTCCAAAATGCTTTCCAAACAGAGCCTTGGGAAAAGCTTGTTCTTTCTTGGTTCCCATCCTTTTCTTTCCTTCCCTTCCCTTTTCTTTCTTTCTTTCCTTTTTAAGGTTTTATTTGTTAGAGAGAGAGAGAGAGAGAGAGCGAGAGAGCGAGCACAAGCTGGGGAGAGGGGCAGAGGGAGAAACAGGCTCTCAGGTGAGCAAGGAGCCCTATGTGGGGCTCAATCCCAAGACCCTGGGATCAGGGCCTGAGCCACCCAGGAACCCCACCTGTCCCACTTCTCTCTTTAATGCCTAGAGATCTTTCTTGCCCCCCTGTTTCTACTGAGGGCAGGACTGATTCCTGGTTTCCTAAACCAACTTTCTACAGCATCCTTTGATTCCCTCCCATTAATTCTGTCATTCAAGTATTTCATGTAAAAACATCTATTCATCTATTTCAGTGCCATGCACCAGCAGTGTAATACACACAGGTACATGGGAATAAGAATGAGCCTAATCTGCTGTGTCTTCCTGGTGAGCTTCGATAAGAATCAGCTCTTTCAAAATAATCATGGTCTTTCCAAATCTGATAATCCCTCTCCTGGTTTTCTGAAATGTTATGAGTGTATGCCTAAACATATACATGTATATATTCTAGTTCTAGCTCTGACCCCGTTTGGGGTAGAGTGGACCTCTATTGCTTTGCCAATCATTATTAATCAATAGAGCTGACTCTCCTACTTAAACCTCTTGGCTTGCCTCTTTCAACATCAATAAATTTAGCTATCCCCCTCTTTCTTTTGTTCCTTCCACCTCTTCCCACAAACACCCACTCCTTTTAAGTCTTCTCTTTCAGGTCACACCCTCCCTTCAAGGACAATTTAAAAATGCCCAAGTCATCACTACCTCTGCCATTGAGAACTGGCTTGCCTTTCTTGAGAGAGGAGAGAAGGAGGTATCTGCTAAAAAGGTATTCATCCCTGTGCTGAGAGCTTGACATGAATGACTCCTTTTAATCCTATAAGGCATGATAGGAATGAGGAAACTCAATCTTGCTAAGTGTAACTGACCCATAGTGACATGGGTGGCAAGTAAGAGAGTCCTAACTGGCAGCAGGAGTGCTCCTTTTCCTGCTCATGGCACTGTATCTGTTCTTTCTTCCCTTCTTGAGACGTACACTGAATTAAAGCTTTTCTGTCTGATTCATATTTTGCTAGACTGTACACTTCTGAAGGACAGAATCCAGTCTAATTTATCTTTGCACACCCAAAGTACACACTCAAGGCACTCAACAAATAATTTTAGAACAAGTGAATAAGTGACTGTTCAGCAAGGAAAGAATCCATACCTATCCCAATATATACTATTAGCAGCACCACTGACCTTTGCCTGAGAAGCTATATCTGACTCTAACTCCTAAAACAGGACCCACTTCGAAAAATGAGAAGCCTTTTATATTTTTAAAAGACTTATTTATGTCCATAAAGTCACATTCTAAAGCTTTCTTTCAAGTCATATCACAAGAGTAGAAATAGTCTTCCCTTTCATATTACTTGACTAATTGCTTCTCTTTCACCAAGGGACACTCTGGTCTGTCCTAGAGCTTTTGAAAACTAATCATCTCTTGATGACAGGAGAGATCAGTCAGTGTGTTCCTTGGAAGCTAAGCAATATTCTCTAAGTAACCTAGCCTGGAAAATCTTTAAAATAATGCTATGTACTTTTCACTCAGAAAGAAGTGAAGTGTGGCCTGCCCCACCTGACCTTATAGTACACGCCAACTGGGGATACTTCTGACACCCAAATTGGGAGTGGAGTCCCTCAACAGGGCTGAGAGTTTTGATCTTCCTTCCCTGACCAAACAGTAGAGACTGGTAGCAGCTCTCTCTGTCTGTGGCTTCTAGCCTGTGGACAGCTGGCCTGAGCAGGACTAATAATAATAACTTGTGGAGCATAAGGAATAACACGGAGGACATGGGGAGATGGAGAGGAGAAGGGAGTTGGGGGAAATTGGAGGGGGAGATGAACCATGAGAGACTGTGGGGTCTGAGAAACAAACTGAGGCTTTTGGAGGGGAGGGAGGTGGGGGATGGGCGAGCCTGGTGGTGGGTATTATGGAGGGCACGTATTGCATGGAGCACTGGGTGTGGTACATAAAAAATGAATTCTGGAACACTGAAAAAATTTTTTTAAAAAGGGGGAAAAAAGAGAGTAAAAACAAGCAAACAAACAAAAAGAAACCTGGAGGATGTACACTTACACGTGTTCACAGGAGGGCACAGCTCACACGGAGTACCCCAGGCTTTCCCCAAAGAACAACAGCAGGAAGCCTTGGAGACACCAACTCCAATTTCATTGCTACAGGCTGTATCTCCGTTGTCTCCTCGAGGCCGAATATCCAGATAGCAATTCCCAGAGCGGGTATCTACCATATACAGACAAAAGAGTGTCAGGAAGATTCTGTCTAGGTGAGGACAGGAAACTTAAATCTGTATCAGAAACGGTTTAAAAACCAGAATTTAGTTTTACTAGGAAACTAAAAAGTGCCCAAACACATATACTGGGACTCTGACCTATAGAAAAAAATAAATGAGTGTACAAACCAGATTTAGGAAATGTTGAAATTTTTACATTATTACTTTTTTTTTTTTAATTTGAGCGTGGAATGTTCAAGGCTGCTTTAAAAATAAAAGTATCCTTCTCTAAGGAGTTTTAAGAGCTTACCAACACAGCCGACTCGAGTCGGGTTCAGCTCAAAGTCAGGGGGACAGTCACAGGTATAGCTGCCTGGGGTGTTGACACAGTTCCCACTGATGCACGTGGTTGGGTCCAGACACTCATTAACATCTAAAACCAAACAGCGAGAGGCACAATTATCAGCCAATGTGGGGGCAGACATCACCATAAAACGGTAGCACTGGGTCTGGGGCTCCCCACAAGAATTTTAAGAGTTACTAGTTACAATTACACCTAGAAATACAGTCTTCCACTTCTGAAATAAAACCCCTCAGGAAGGAAATATGTCATAGTCTTTGGTCTTTTTCCCCTGGAACACATTTAGCATTCAAATTTGTCATCAGGAGAAAATAGAACTTTGGAACTAGGAAAACTAGTTCCAGTCAAGGTAACTGAAAGCAAAACACGACTGTGACCTCGGTCAACCAAAAATTCAGACACGGGTTTTAAGAAAATATATTTAATATGTGTGGCTTGTTATTTCATCAAATTAGAGCAAGATGTCCCAGGGAACCCTTAGGAGCGGGCAACTTCTGCCGCTTCCCCAGCTGGGCATGCTCGCCTTGGTGCCGCTGAGTACGAGCACAGATGCATGCACAAGGCTTAGCGTGTTCCTTCAAGCCTGCTAAGGGTCACTCTCCCATCACTGGTGCTGTGTGGAATATTTCCCTTTCAGTTTCTATTCCAAAAATATGCGCAGAATTCCAGATTTAGGACACGGGTTTTGGCACACTGCACTCTGTGTAATCCTGTTGTCTGTTTGGAACACTCTTGAAACACTCCAGAACAGACAAGCTGACTCAGAGAGAGGAGAATGAGGAATGACGATGATACCTTCTCCTTGGGCTTCCCTCCCCCCCGTCCCCCACCTTGGACCTGGTAACCCTCCTGCAGGTTCCGCTGCAGACAATTCGTTTGTTCAGATTGCCTGTGAACTTGGAGGGACAGGGCAGACTAATGGGAAATGAGGTCAGACAGAATGAAGCTGATGGTAATCTGGGGGAGCCGAGGAAAGAGGATGGGCTGTGGAGAGGCAATGTCCTCAGGTATGTTGGAGGTCCAGCTTGGTGTCATAACTGTTTTCAGAAAAAGCAGGAGAAGAGTGCCTAGGGAGGAGTACCCTGGTCCAAATTTATTTCAGGGCGGGGGTTGTGATAGCGGTGGTGGTCGTCATAGTCTAGAGAGTCACTGAATGATAGCTTGTTTAGGTAGCTGGAAAAAGACACATTTTCCCCCCTGAAATCCTGGGCCTGCCCAGAAAGAGAATTGCAAATGTCTTGCAAAGTTCTACTCAGTGTGTAAGTGAACCAAGTGATGGTCTACCGAGGGCCTATATCTTTTCTCATTTTTTTTTCCTTATGCTCCCTGAGAATTCCTTGCTCCACAAGAAAACAATCTCTATGCTAGAAACTGGTAAGTGAGTTCTCTGTATCACATTCCCTGGTGACCAGAGACAGGCCAGGGTGGCAAGGGATGGGAGTTACAGTGGGGAAGTGCAAGGAGAAAACTCATAATCCCAGCACAGTGCATGCCTTTCGAAAGGAAACTCCACAAATGTGCTTAAGGAGAAAAGGAATAGCTGGGAAGCCTTATAGCCAGTGCAGCCCTGGAACCTTCTTCTGCAGCCATGAGCTCGACAGAGGCTACAGAGCCTGCTCCTTCAGCTGCCTGCTGCTCTTCCCTCTGTGTCCTTACGTGTAACCATTTCCCAGGAATTTATTCTGTGATTCCTATTGCTTTCTCCCCGCTTTCCTTTTGTGACTGAACAATCTTGTGAGGTCCCAGGGAAGCCCCAGCAGCCATGTCCCCAGGATAGTTGGGGGCAGATTCTGATGTGAACAGATGTCTTACCTGTGCAATTCCCGCCACTTCTGTCCAGCTCGTAGCCAATCTCGCACTCACAACGGAACAGGCCGGGAAGGTTATGGCAAGTTCCAAAAACACAGATGTTCGGAAGGGAGCACTCATCGATATCTTGGGGAGGGATGCAAAGGGGGAGAAAGGAAATGCATTTTTTTTTGCTAAAGGAACTACCTAATGTCATCCTCTGATGCTATTAAGAAAAATAAAGGCTGTCTGACTTCAATCTAGGTGCTTCTCCTATAGCTAAACCAGCTACCATGGAAGTGAAGCCTCTTAGGTGAGAACTTACTTTTTTTCAGCCCCCAGTACATGCCAAGCAGTAAGCTAAGCATCATAGATGTACAGTTTCTGCTGTTTCACACAGGTTCATGTTCCTTTTGTGAAGTAAGAGTCCAAAAGGCTACTTTAGACCCAGTTCTTTGGTTGTTCTTATCTACATAGTCACTGTTCTTATCGTGGGTTTAATTTCTACAAACCACAAATGCTCTGTGGTAGCTTTTATAATCAGTTTTGTAATCCTTTGGATCCCTAGAGCTACTTTGGGTGCTTACTATTGTGGATGGAGATCTAAAAACTGCAGAAGCCTCCTTCGGGTCCCGGTCCTCCCCTCATGCTAACCTCCTGCTTGGGTAATGGACACGTAGCCACAAGCACAACCTCAAGACTGGCTTTAAATAGCCATAATCCCCGGTGCCGGCAATGATTTATATTAAGAACAAACAAACAAACACAACCTTTCCTTATAGCACATGGAGAAGCAAAACTTTGACTGTGACTATTTATGTTACCAGAGGTGGCAGAGACCCTGTTTTGGTTGGATGTTCAGAGTAACAAGAGTAAACAAGGCATTAGGCACATGGTCAAGAGCATAATCTGGTTTCTTGCCTCAGAGGAATTTTATATATCAAACTCTGCAGAGTTAATATAAACTGTTTAAAGAACACCTAATGGTTCTGTAACAAAGAAAAGTATTTACACAGAACTCTACGAGAGAATGAGTATGCATGTCCTAGCGAAAGACTGACTTTGAGTTAATGTCCTATTAACAGGCAACAGTTATTAGTTGAGATATTAATCTGGGTCTTGTTTAAACTCCTACTGTCAATGGTTATCATTTGTTTATTTCTACTGAAATCTTTTTAGTTCACTGTAGACGCACTAATTCTTCTCCATGAGGGATAATGTACTTAGACTTGACAAGTGTGGGGAAAAAGAAGAACCTTGTGCTTCCTAGTGGGAGTCATCCTGAGCCAACAGGCTCTTAGGGTTCTTCTTGTCTGACCAGCACCTCTGGAAGACAGAGCCTCGAGCTGAGAGACAGCATGACATACAACATCATCCCTAGGGGCCCTCCTACCGAATGGACTTGCAAAGGACTCTTCCGTGTTCACATATATTAGATACTTAGAGACCACGTGAGACGTGCCCAGTACATTATTCTACATATGGAGAAGATTATCTGCTCTGTTGTTATTTTAAATCTTTTATTTCTAGAAACCAAACCATAGCAGAGATTAAAAACATATTTAAAGAGAATCCTTCAACGGGACATGATTTGGGGACCGGTACTTGGAGTTCCTTCCCCTAGTGATGGGGACAAACAGGTTGCACAGAGCTGACCACGCTCAGTTAGCCTCCCTCTCCGATGACCAATGGGTGTACTTGTGCGGACCATCTGGCCAAGGCTGGGTTTTCATCTTTGTGGCCAGAAAGCTGAGATTTTTCTCTGCACGAAGAGAAATGGTCCAGCTGGAGACCCAATACCTCCACAGACTGAAGGGACTAGCTCAGATGTGAAGCCAAAACACACCTCGGTAGATAACTAAGTAACTAAGTAAGTAAATAAGTAAATAAATAAATATTATATATACCAATATATAATAATACATTAACATATAATATATAAGATATATGTATCAAGAATGCTTAAATAACCTAAGCTTGTCAGGCCCTGCAAGGGCCCTGGCAGCTTCCCCGTCAGTTACCTTCGCAGGCTTTCCCGTCTGCACTGGGCACAAAGCCCATGTCACATTCACAGCGGTATCCTCCTGGGGCGTTCAGGCACTGGCCATTGCCACACAGATTCAGGTTCTCCGAGCACTCATCAAGATCTACAGTCAGAAAGACACACAAGTTACTTGTGTACACTTGTGTACACTTGTGTGTACAAGGAGCTTTCCAGTTCCTCACATCTTTCATTTTTTTTATCATTGTCAACTTCCTGAGTGTAGTGAGGTCTCATCATAGTTTCTATTTGACACCTTTAAACCCATTCTTTCCTCTCCTTTAAATGTTAGTATTGACTAATCCATGAATATGGGGCTCAGAGTCAGAATCCTGAATGCTAAATTATTCCTGATGATGTAAAATGAAGAATAAGTCCAATGCATCATTCAAATTAAGGCTTTCACAAGCAGGGTCATGCACAGAAGGAAACATCCATGACAGGAAATAATGTGCCATGACTTGTGTCCATTTCTCAGGTTTCCGACTTGGCTCAGATGGGCAGCTAAAGACCTAGAACACCAACTGTGGAGGAGGCCAAACATTTCTGCCTGCTAGATCTCTCCTGAGCTTTGCTAATAACCACAGGCACTAAATATCAAACACATGAACCATATATGCCTAATACACAAAACTGAGTATTTTCTAAGGAGTAATGGGAGGTTTATGATGACAAAAATTCACTGGGTTGGACAAAAACAATTTCAAATACGATAAAAATTTTCAGCTAGTTGAAAATGTTCCAGGTATATCAACTGACTGAGCCTTAGTCTCCTTTATGTTTAAATGGCGTCTTGTAAGTGAAGTTCTCAGGATACATTAATGCTTTCAAGTCACGTGAAATAGACCTCAATATCTGATGTTCTAGAATGTCTGAATTCCTTTTCCTTACATAGCTTTCTAAAGCAAGCTCACCCTTGGGTTTGGTACAGAAAACAAGTCAACAGTGGAAAATAGGCACAAAAATATAAATAAAGGCTAAGTATTATAAAAAGAAGTGATTTTTTTTTAAAAGTAGGACTATCACTGCATACAGTGACACCTATACCAACTATATAACTAACTACATTTAACTTCTGAGGTCTCTCTAATTGACCTGACTCCAAATTTCCATTTCACGGGGAGGTAGTTTCAAATAACCAATCATCTCTGTTCAAAGTTGACTATAATGGACCTGAAGAATTGACAGTCTGAAAGACGGAGGAACACCTGGCTTTTCTGGTTGCCATTTACACAGTTGTTCCCAGCACGAGCCTACCTGTACAAGTGAAGCCATCACCCGTGTATCCTTCTTTACAGAGACAGCGATAGGAGCCCATGGTGTTCTTGCAATCTGCATGTTGGCTGCACATGTGTGTTCCATTGGAGCATTCATCCAGATCTTATGGAAAAAAGTCACATCATTATGAATAAAAAGCATCACATTTAGAGTCAGGAGCATAGACATTTTTTCTGTACAGAATTAATATTTTCAGGTTTATAATCTATGCAGCTCATGAGAAGCATCTATTTTTCAACTCACCGGTGCACTTAATGCCATCTCCGATCCATCCCGGGCTGCAGCTACACTTGAAGCTTCCTGCCGTGTTGGTACATACAGCATGTCTGTCGCAGTTGTGTGCTCCAATCTCACATTCGTTGATGTCTGGAAAAATCACCCGTGGTTTAAAAAAGTTTAGCATAGATGCCTTTTTGGTCTTTTAAGTAACTGAGCAATAGCAACTAGCAACTTCAGAAGTTGACTCACTTTCACACTTTCCGTAGTATAATATAGATTGGTTTAGCGCCCACATATACGACTCTACATATATTGAACAGCTTCAAATTTTAATTTATAAGGAAAGGGACAATACGATGTTACTTGCTATTATTAATTCTAATTATCTCCCATTACTTTAATGTAAGTGTCCCGTCCCTGCAAAACAAAATGGACCTCTTTCTAGTTGAAGACCTTAAATAGTGATTTGTCTACCATTCCATGGCATTAAAACACATGATCACACGTTTCTATTCCCAGTATTTTTATTAAGTCAACTACAGAGTAATGGTGCACATTGTTATCATATCTCATACAGACAAAGGAAAAGTTTTCAATTAGCAATAATAGCGCCTCGGATAAACCTCATTGGCTACGATACTGCCACTGGGCAAAGCTTCATACAGACAAAGGAATACAATTGTTGGCATACTAGAAAAGTTTTTCACTCATATGTTACGTATTAAATATATTTTATTCTTCAATGGAAATGTATTATTTAATTATGCTATATTTTTAAAGAAGTTTTACTTTAGGCATTGCTAATTCAAACATTTTCAGGGAATTTTCCTTAAGGCAGTGAGTGAACCATCTTTCCTCTAGCTTCTTAGTGTTCTAGCATGTTGGAGATCCAAGGCGCCCTGTATATTTCATGTAAAACTCAAATCAATCCAATGGATATTTTTCTGTAAAAGGAGCCAGATTAAGGTTGCATTACTGTCAAAAAGAGACAACAGGCCTAAAATGGAATCACTTGTGCTAAGCCCCATATCAGCAAACCATGGCTTAATACCTATCTTAATTGCTTAATACCTAACTTAATTGGAATGAAACTTTTAACTAGTCAATCTGGAGTTACCTGGTTAGCACTAAGAGGTAATCTACCTGATAGACCTCTTCTGTCCCCATAGGAAGGTGACCTTGCCTGAAACAATCTCCTCTTTCCTCGTTTCTCTGCTCCCTTCTATCAGAAAAACCTTCCACTTTGTACAGCTCCTTGGAGCTCCTTTGTATTTGCCAGATGGGAAGCTGCTGGGTGCATAAGTCATGGAATAAAGCCAATAAGATCTTCAAATTTTACTCAGTTCAATTTCATTTTTTAATACAACTAAAAGACTTCAAATTCTTGAAAGTTCTCCATTCTCCAAAATTCCATTTCCAAATTTAGCCAAGACAGATTCTATACTATAAAAAGTGCTATAAAATAAAGTGAAATGTTTTGTTTTCTGTGATATTGTGGCTTATAATAAGAAATAAACATTTGGGGGCACCTGGGTGGCTCAGTGGGTTAAGCCTCTGCCTTCAGCTCGAGTCATGATCTCAGGGTCCTGGGATCGAACCCCACATCAGGCTCTCTACTCGGCAAGGAGCCTGCTCCCCCACCCCCTCTCTGTCTGCCTCTCTGCCTCATTGTAACCCCTCTCTCTTTCTCTGTCAAATGAATAAATAAAATCTTAAAAAAAAAAAAAGAAATAAACTCCCCCCCTCCTCTGATTCTGGTACAAAGCTCCTAAAACCCTTAGAATTACCTAAGTGATGAGAGCATAAAGATGTCTTTTTATAATATTGATGAGGTAAATTTTGGACTTCACCCCAGGTTAGGGTTTGTTGCCCAGAGAATCAACCATGTGTTCAAGGGCTAGAACTTTCAGTTCCACCCCACCGACCTCTATCAGAGAGAGGTTGGGGATTGAATTAATAGCCAATAACCAATGATTTAATCAATCATGCCTATGTAATGAAGCCTCATTACATAAAACACAAAAAGATGGGTTCAGAGAGCTTCTGGATTGGTGAACATATAGAGATTCAGGTAGAATGGCTTGCTCAGAGAGGGTCTCGAAGCTCCACACCCCTGTCCCATGCCTTGCCCTGTGCATCTCCTCCCTCCCCTGTACTATTCCCAAGTTATATCCTTTTATAATAAACTGGTAATCTAACAAGGAAACTGGTTTCCTGGGCTCTGTGATGGGATAGAGGGTTGGTGGGAACCTCTAATTTATAGGATTAACAGATAACAACCTGGACTTGTGATTGGCATCTTCAATAAGGACAGTCTTGTGTAATTAAGTCCTTGACCAGTGAAATTTTTCACTCTCTCTGAGTAGATATTGTCATCAGAATTGAGTTGGATTTTAAGACACTCTGTTGATGATCAGAATTGAAATTGGTACCAGAATCCTTATTCCCCAAAATGAATCCATAATGAAAGACAGGTACTTTACTTTCTAACAACTTTTTCATAACTAAGAACTCGTAAGCCTGGATACTATGACTCTATATGGAAACCAACGTCTAACACAAAACTTAGGTCAAGAAGGATAGTTTTGGCATGTGAAATGTTGCAAGATTTTCAGTGATCATTTGAAAAGTGGCATTAAAAAAAAAACAAAACCGGGCAAGCAACTTGTGTTTACCCTTGTGTTTAGTTAAGAAGCCCAATTAAATGACTTGAAAGTGTTTGGAAACACGCTGTTTGCCAAATGTTCCATCTGAATCCCTGAAATGGTCCTGGCATCTTTGGCTTCTTCATAACCTCTAGAGCAAACACAAAATAAAATAATGATATTTTTCCTACAAAAATACTTTGTAATATCACTAATGATCGTAAAATGAAAACATGCTTGGAAGAAAGTTCTTGCAATTACGACGTATTGTATGGGTGAATTTTAGTGTAGCCTTGGCAGCCATGTGCATCTACTGAGTTATTAAAGCAGGTCAAGGGAGGCACATACCAGGAGGCTTTTGACTTGTGACTGGAAGCTTTAACCAACTGAATAATTGAGCACGGCACATTCCAAGGAAATAAGGAGGAAGGCCAGCCCAGGGATAATAGTGGTAAGTATGCACGGGAATTCAAGAAAGTAAGCCTGACTTCATGGGCTCCCAAGCGGGACCATCAACACTTCTTTCTTCCTCAGGTAACCACTCCCCTCAGAGTTAAGGACCACTTTTGCAGAGTCCTGTCTTCATTTC
Source organism: Taxidea taxus jeffersonii (assembly GCA_003697995.1). Classification (NCBI taxonomy): domain Eukaryota; kingdom Metazoa; phylum Chordata; class Mammalia; order Carnivora; family Mustelidae; genus Taxidea; species Taxidea taxus. Next base: position 34,789 of record RCUC01131012.1, read on the forward strand.
CTTCCTTTATTTGTCCTGATCTCTGAGTTGGGTAGAAACAATGAGCTTCCATAGCCTAACTACTGAAGCTTCTTAATGTTATAAAAGTCAAGGAATTTTCTAAGTGGAAAAAACTCAGAATCTGACTTTCCTAATTGTCAGTTACTCAGAGGAGGATACCGTGGTCCCCAAGAACATGGGGGACTTTCAAGGGACCCAAGGCCAGTAAGTGGCAGAATTCATTTCTGAGTCTGTTAGAACTCTTTTCCCTGTCCGTTGCTTGGCTCTCTTTCCCTTGGGCCACAGCAGCTGAATCCTACTGATTTCTTCAATCACATAAGGACTTTATTCTAAACCTCACTTTCTGGAGTTTTCAAAACCTTGTGAGCATTAACAGACTTACATAAACTTTCACTAATCTTTTATACTAAGTACAATATTCAGAGATTTTCATAGCCTGCCCATCTAGTAATTCTATAATTTTTCTTTTCAACTTTCTAAGGACCCAAGGTACCCTGATTTTCATATGCCTTTAAGAAAACAGCCATTTCTTTTAAAAGGAGTCTCCCTCCCTTTTTATATCAATACTATGCTCATATAAATTTCTACCTCAAGAAAATACATGTAGTTTTACTGCAATGTTTTCAAGGTGATAAATTCTATCTGTAAGAAGCCATGTATCGTAAGCTTTAGAATACTAGGAGATGATACTCAGGAGCCAATAGTCAACTCTCCATTTTATGAATATTTGTTTAAGTCATTATCTCAATGACTTACTTTCGGTATGTAACAAGTGAATTAGAAAGAGTCGGTCATAAGGTGTAAAGGCATCCTTGAGGAAAAGCTCTTTGCATATGTGTGTATGTGCATGCATACTATTGCCGACTCTTATTTACTAATTGTTTCCATGGCAGCTTTGGGCCTAAGACTGCACTTCATTATAAAAGCCAACAGAAGGGGAAACTGAGCCATAAGGAAAACAAGCAAACAAAATGCTGTATTCAATCATTTACTCCTCAACAGTGTGAAGGAAACATAGCACATGTTTGCCAAGAACATCTCTTTTGGTACGAATGTTCTCTTTCCTCCACAAGTTTGCTCCAGACAGAAAATTCCTTTTTTAAGATTAAGAATAAGCCCAAGCCAAGAAAAGCAAGGAAATTCAAATTTAGGGCTGACACAGCAACCTCCTTAACCCCACCAAAGTTCCCTCCCAAAGACTCAAAGATCCTACTTGCATGGCTGTCTTGACAGGCAAGGGTGTGGTCCAAGCAGACCCCAGGCTCAGGTCCTGGCTATGTCCCCCTGACACTCAAGTAAGGGCTTGTTCTCTGAGCCTCTCTGGCCTCCTCTGACAGTCATACAAGGAGAAGCAGCGTCACCCCCACACACCTGCTCTCCGGTCACTGGGCTTCAGTCACAGCAGAGCTGACATACGGTGAGACTTCCTTGATGGGGCATTGGGGAAGAGGACAGTAGAATAAATGGAGAGGCCAAACATGGAGGCTTGGGTTTCTCAATTTGGATCCAAATTTGAGCCAAGACTATTTAACTGAACACCCACAGAGTTTTCACAGGCTGACAGCCAGTAAAGGACAATTAACAGTGATAAGAAGCTGGAAGGAAACGGGCACAAATTCTCCCTGAGTCCTGATGGTTTTGAAGTATATGATTCTCCATCATGGACTAAGACCTATGAGTAACATTTCTCGTGTGAAAAGAAGCAGAGAGTTTGAGAAATGGAATTACCCAGATATATGGCTATTTTAACTGAAAACAGTTCTGATTTTAATGGCATGCTTGCTTACTAACTGACTGAGTGAGCACATGGTAGGAGGGGTAGGTTCTTACAAATTCATTTGTGAAAGCCAGGACTCACCAAGGATGGCACCTAGCAGCAACCTGGTTCTCCTTCCTCCAATCTGTTGTCTAATTATGACGTAGAATGAGCAGCAGAAGCCTTGCATGTGGGCCACAGAAAAACTGTAATCCAGCCCCCTTAAGCTAAGGACAGAAGAGCTGTATTCTAGATTTTAAGCAAATGTACATTCTCCCTCCATTAAATTGAAAGTTCTTCTCAGCAATACCCATGATTTGAATAAAGCTTAAGGAGAAAACAGAAACACTTAACATCTGTGTGGGATGGGAATGTAAGTCAGTGGGTGGATTCTGAGCACTGCTAAAGTGATTGGGAAAAAAAAAAACAAAACATGTTTATTTGTTAAAATGGAAACAATCAGTAATGACAAGGGAGCTGAAATATTTAGACAAAGCTGTAATGGAACTCAGAGGACATTTTTTGAGTTCTCATGAAACAAAGTTCTTCCCTATGAAATAGCATACATATTTTTGTAATTCATTTACAGGGTACTCAAATATATATACAAATATATATGTTATATATATATATATATACATACATGCACACATATATTATAAATATACACATGATATGTCTGTATACATATTATATATGTACAAAAATATATTTACATATATCATCAAAAACATCATTCCAGGTTTTTTCTTCACTGTTATTTGTGGTGTGGCTTGCTTTATCCCATTAGGCAAGATGCATATCTCTATTTACATTAGTTGCCTGGGACATTATAAACACTTGTCTTTAACATGACCATCACCAGGGTAACCTGATGGTATTCTAAGTTGGGAGTGACACTAATTTTAAACTAAAAGCAGGCTAAAAGAGCCCTAGTTATATGAGATTAAAAATACATTTTGGCTCAGATTTTTAAAAACTTGTTTTTAAGTATACCAAACTTGCTGCCAATTCCTATTTGTGTAAGTCATTTCCAATCAAACGTGATACTTTTGGTTGAATAACAGTATTTATAGAGGACCTCGTTTTCTTCCCTCACTGATGCACCCCCTCTCTCCATACCTCACTGTAGGGGTGCTTACCCAAGAGGAACACTTGTTTAACTACAAGGCACCCTGGTGAGTTGTGCAAGCTCATGAACCAGTGGAAGAACTAGCAATAAAATCCAGCATTCTGTGACTTCACAAAAGAATTACCACAGGCCGTGCTGCTATGATATCAAAGGGGCTATGAAACTCTAGTCTTCTCCTGACAGTGCTGGCTGGCTCCGATGAAACTGAAAAGTCATTTTAGGCTACAATTTAAAAATAGGGGGATGTTGAAAGAAGAGAGGATTTCTTGGATCTCCAATCTAAGTTTCTGTTCATGCAATTTACCAAAAGACTGCTGTTTTAACGCAAAACCAGTGTCATCTTCTCTAATATGGAGTACACAGCTCTCAACACCACAGTGCAAACTCAATTATGAAAAACAAGACTTCTCATATTCAGAGTTTAAACTGACTTCAAGCATGCATCAGTAACTAGTAGTATAGAATTTTGCCGAACTAGAAGTTGCGTCTTCAACCAAAATGGCTTCTAGATACTGTGTCTGTAGGTCTCATTTTATAATGACAATAATAGCTACCATTTATTGACCAGCTACTGTATACCAAGCACCGTGGCAAGGGCATTATATATATTATATCTCATTTACCTAAAATGATATTGATATTGTAGGAAAACTTAAGCTTTCTTCATGGTGAAAGGCCTAAAATAATTGGCCTCTCTACATGCTGCCGTTAACTGAAATCTGGAGCATGAAATTCTAGCGATCCTTTTCTTATAGGGAATGAAGACTGTCCTATTAGATTAACTTCTCCCTTTGTAAGCCTCTTGGTTCTCTGGGCTGAATTTCAGTGAGTTCAACTGAACCAAACAATGGTATTAGCCTCTACTGGGTAAAATGCAATATGGAACTACCTTACCTTCCCCTACATTAGTACCAGACCACCATCCCTTACCTCAAGTCCTGTATTTATCTTGAAAGCTTACAATAAAGCATGAACCGTAGACATACTGAGCTAGGAATCATTTGTACCCCAGAGACCAGTAGATGAGATTTTAAACACTGTTCCACTTATTAGAATGGATCCCTACCATGCTTCATATGAAGAGTAATATAGTGAGCATGAAGGCATTCTAGCTTCATGCTTCTTTTTATAATTTGGCTAGAATTTGTCATTTTCGAACCAATAGCAATATTATTGGCATTATCTTGTATATCTATAAATTTGACACTTAGCATTATTGGACAGTTTGGAATGATAATAAATATCCTTGCAAACTTTCTTGAAAGTAATGTTGATATAATTAAGAAAAGGACCTTTACCACATTGCCAATCTGCAAATATTTTAATGTTCGTTTCAAGTCACAAGGGCTTGCCAAACTGGCTTTTGGAACTAAAGTCTGTTATTTGTAAAGAAATTATGCTATTACCTAATTCAAGATCACCATGATCTCCATTATGTTTTAAATTGTTATATCCCATAATCTGTTATATTACTATCAGTAACTATAGTAAAACTTTATTATATTATTCCACATACTTACGATCATGGCCTCAAATTCGAAAAAGCCAACTAAATGCTTAATAACAATATCTTCCATACAGAATGATTTTATTTGATGTTTAATAAAATAAGCTTCTACAAATATTGTGAAAAGATTTTCTTAGGGACTACTGGTAGTAAGCAAACAAAATTACAAATGGTTTAATTATCACCTTATAAGATCTGCTAATCCCCAGGAATGATCTGGGATAAAGCAACTGAATGCATCAAAAGCACACTAATTTAAGAAACTGGAAGACTGATGGGAATTGATGAAAAATACAGACTGTAGGATGTTTCTTTAAAACCTTACTTATAAAACCTTAAATGAAATGTTGACAAGGGAAGCTCGCTTTAATAAAGGGATAGGAATGTTTGGTAATTAGCACGCTAACTACTTTGATATAAAAATGTGATTTTTAACCTTATAAAAATGTGATATTTATGGTGTTAGTTATGGTGGTAATTCATCCAATATGCCTTTTTTCACAGGTAAAAAGAAAAGCTTCAGCACAGATCTAAAGAATGACAAGTTTCAATGAAGGACATGCTAAGTTAATGAAAATTGTTTTTCAAAAGGCTTTATAAAGTAATTAAAATGTTAGGAGCTTTAAAACTTGTCTTATTCTCATGGTAGTCTTTTAATTATCAAGCGCTTTTTGTTCAAATTGAAAACACATACCTGTACAGCCAGTTTTTCCTTTTTTGCCTGAATAGCCCATATCACAGTGGCAGATGAATGAGCCTTTAGTGTTTTCACAGGTTCCACTTAGGCAGATATTTGGATTCAGGTCACATTCATTGACATCTGTAAAATACAGGTATTATTAATACATATAACTATTTGTTTGATACCATCAAAAATTTTCTGCCTGAGATAAAACAACTATGACAAATAAATTAGAAAAGATGAATTGTTTTCACTCAAAAAAAAAAAAGTATCATATTTACAGAGCTCAATTCACACTTGCCTTCTTTCCGGCAGGCTAACCAGGCCAACTGGCTCTTTAACTGGGCCATGAGCAGGAGGTCGAGTAAGCAAATAAACTGAGGGCCTCTAGGCTGCCTTTAGAGCCTGTTATGTGACAGTTTAGAAAACTTTTTAAAGCAGCATATTCTGTTGCAAGATAAAAATTTTAATTCAGTCTGTGACTGCCAACATTTTAGTTTCCAATTTTAAAGAAATGATAGATGAACTAGGAGTCTTAGTGAAGATAGTTATAAACTTCACTTCTTTCCCAAATTAAAAATTATCTACTTTTTAATGACATTCACTTCATAAATATTCGGTAAAGGTTTTCTGAAGATATAAATGTGACAGAATTTAAATATTTTCAATTCTAGATTCTCACTTCTGGCCAAGATGGAGTAACAGAGATGGAATTTATTTTCCCATGTGAAACACCAGCAAAAGGACCACAGAGGCAACAAAAAAGTGATGCCTGATGGAAAGAAAACAAGCTAGGTGAGTTCTATGAATGTTCCAGATTATGGTGTAGGGACAGTTTTAAGGCCATGACCTCAGAGAGGGGATAACAGCTGGAGCTGGGTAGTGTCCCAGAGCTGAGGGGATAAAGCTGGAATTCATGGAAGGCCAAGGTAGCCAGAGTTCACAGGGAAGAATAACGGACAGAGGAAAGCTGCATAGAGAGCTCTGGGATCTGCAAAGGGTCCCCATTACGCATTCAGATAAGTAGTGATCAATGCATTCATGTAAGGAAACTACTCAAAGCTAGGGGAGGTACCACACGAAAGAACTAGAGGGAACAATCATCAGAACTCACAGAAGGCCCAGAATTGTGCCTGTTCCTACTGGTCAGACTGGAAAATCTCATAATTCAGAAGGGTCTTGGCTCAGTCATGGGGCAAAATAAGTCTCTTTGCCATGGGGCAAAGTAACCACTGTTTAAAAGCATAAAAACAAGACTTTGAAAGGACCCATCTGTTTCCAAATAACTTATCTGGGTTCCAGAATAAAGCCTAAGAATATTTCTAGGGATACAAAAATATCTAGCGACTAGTAAGTCAACATTTATCATGTCTGGCATCCAATCAAAAATTACCAGGCACTCAATGAAGCAGGAAAATATGACCCATAATGAGGAAGAAAGTCAATTTACTGAAATGACCCAGAACTGACAGCAATGATGGAATTAGTAGACAAGGACATTAAAACAGTTATTAATAGTCTATTTCATAGGCTCAAAAAGCTAGAGGAATGATTGAACCCATCAAGTAGAGACAGGGAAGATGTAAAAAATGACCCAAATCAAATTTTTAGAGATGAAACGACAACATCTGAGATTACAAAGATGAATTATGAATGGGATTAGATATTGCAGAAGAAAAGTACAACAAATTTGAAGACATAGCAACAGAATACATCAATATAATCAATTCTAGAGTCCACTGCATTCTTGTCAGAAATAAATTTTGCTTGCCTTTAGTAAAATATTTAAAAAGCCTAAATTCTAGTCACATCAGAAGAAGGGTTAAGAGGACAGAAATAAAACAAATGTCCATGTGGGGATGACCAATGGTCAGCTCAGTCCACACAACATATCTGACAAGAATATTGTATCATAGTCATGAGAAAGTTGCCCTTTGGAATGATGGCTTTGGAATATTAGTAAAATGCCCCTAAATATCCTTACTTTTCCAATAGGAGCCATTTATCAACTTCCCAAACTAATGTTTATGTAATTTAACAGTGCTTATGGATAACCAGACAAAATGGGAAACTCTGTGTTCTTCACTTACCTACACAAGTCTTCATGTCTTCAGACGCCATGAACCCATCATAACACAAGCATCTGTATTCCCCTGGTATGTTCGTACACTGACCACCATCGCAGATATTGGGGTTATCTTCACACTCATCAATGTCTGCAGAGAAGAAAACCAACAATAGCATGTTGTTAATACTTTTAATTAATTTAATCATTTAACAGTGATTGTGAATTCTACTTTATTTTTCTCATTGCCAAATATAAATGCCTAAGGTTGATCATCTTCTGGCTTACTGATATTGTACAGGTGAAACTTGCTTAAGATAAGCATATCTATTTAGATGCACTTTTGATAAAAATATTTATATTATTTTCAACATTTGACTTTTATAGTCAAATATATATCTAAGGTTTTTGGGGGGGATTTTTCTAGCTCTGATAAAGTCATTTTGATCCCTAAACCCAAGTTCTCTTCTCAACCGAGACCAAAATGAAAACCTGTATCGCCAACCTCCTTTCTCATCTCTAGCTGGAGACATGGCTCTTCTAGCCCAGGATGATACAACAGGAAGTGTGACTTAGAGCAGCAGTTCTCAAGTTCAGCACATATCCAAATCACTTGGAGAACTTGTGAAAATAGATTATGGGAATCTACCCCCAGAAGTTTCTGATTCAGTAGGTCCAGGTAGGACCCAAGATTTTGCATTTCTAACACATTCTTGGGTGATGTGGATGCTGCTGGTCGAGGAACACAACCTGAGTAGCCTTGAAGTGAGCCAAAAGATCAGATTTTTCAAAACTATATCTTATACTCCATAAGCCAGGAAGTATGCAAAATGCTGTGTGCATTCTCCCATACAGGCAATTTGAACCCCATCTTATAGATGCAGAATCTGATGCTCAAGATCTTTATCAAGGATGCACAGCTAAAATGTGTGACCAAACAAAATTTTGAACTCAGGACTGTCAGCCTACAAAGTCTGGGCCCTGAACCACTCTAAGAGTGGACCTGTTCTTGAGAATTTCATAGGAGGCTAAAACCTACTCACCAGTACATGACCTCTGGTCGGGCATTAGTGCAAATCCTGGCTGACAGCTGCATTCATAGCTGCCTTCAGAGTTTGTGCAGAAGGTCTCACAACCGCCATTCATTATGCTGCATTCATCAATGTCTAAGAAAAAGAAAAAAAAGGAAAAGAAAATCACCTTTCTTTGTGTCTGTGATTATGGCACAGTTTTAAAGTGTCCAAAGTAAAACAAAACCCAACTGAAACATCCTAGGGCAAATGGAAGTCATTGCATCGTTCAATTCCTTCAACAGATATAAAGTATAAACCTACTATGTGCTAGAGATAACAATCTAATTGTGAAGGAGACAGACCCTATCCCTACCTCCTTAATACTTATGTTGCAACCTGGGAGTTAGACGAACAGTCAGTCACACGATACGTGGGGTGCCACATGCCAGGTAGGAGAAATGCTAGGGCTAAAGGAATAATCCCAGTTATGATAATGGGCATGTGGATGAAATTCTCTGGGTCACATATTCAGTTATAAACTTGACATTAAGTTTGATTGGCTGAGGTTCCAGTCCTTTTCAAGAACCTGAGCTGGAATTCTAAGTTGTCCTGGGCCATGTTTCAGAAAAATTTGGGTTGATTTATGGCTTTGGGTGGAAACCATGTAAGACTTGGCAGTTCCACATGATGTACACCCCAAACCAGGCAAAAACTGGCAGTTTTTACAAAGTTTCACTTTGACTTTGGGCACAATAAACCCAGAGGGCTTTCTGTGCCACTCTTCCCAGCA
>ML101783.1:0-48134 GCA_003697995.1 Taxidea taxus jeffersonii
TTTTTTTTTTTAAGATTTTATTTATTTGACAGAGATCACAAGCAGGCAGAGAGGCAGGCAGAGAGAGAGAGAGGAAGGGAAGCAGGCTCCCTGATGATGCCCGATGCCGGGCTCGATCCCAGGATCCCGGGATCATGACCTGAGCCGAAGGCAGCGACTTTAACCCACTGAGCCACCCAGGTGCCCCAAAAATACCTTATTTTTAAGAACAATTTTAGAGTTATAGAAAAGTTGAAACAGTAGTACAAAGAAATCCCATCTACTCCACACCTAGTTTCCCCTATTATGAACATCTTACATTAATATGGTACATTACAATTAATGAACTAAGACTGATACATTAACTAAAGTCCATACTTCATTCAGATTTTCTTAGCCTTTACTCAATTTCCTTTTTCCATCCCAGGATCCCACACAGGATACCACATTACCTTTAGCTGTCATGTCTCCTTAGGCCTCTTTCGGCTTTGACAGTGTTTTAAGACTTTGCTGGGTTCTGAGGACTTTGACTAAAAATCAGGTATTGTGTAGGATGCCCCACCATTAAAATTTATCTAATTTTTTCTCATGATTAGACTGGAGTTATGGGTTTTGGGGAAGACCACAGAGATAAAGTGTCATTCTCATCACATATCAAGTATACCTACTACCAACATGACTCACTGCTATTGATGTAGACCTTGATTGTCTGGCTAAGGTAGTATTTGTCAGATTTCTTCACTGCAAAGTTATTTCCTCTGAACCCCTAATACTGTACCCTTTGGAAGTCAGTCACCATGTGCAGCCCACTTTTTAAAAAAATTTTATTTATTCGAGAGAGAACACATGTGTGCACATGAGTGGGGGTTGGGGAGAAGAGAGCAGGGCAGAGGGAGAGAGAAACTCTGAAGCAGACTCCATGCTGAGCACAGAGCCTGACCCCACAACCCCATTATTATGACCCTAGCCAAAACCAAGAGTTGTATGCTCAACAAATTGAGCCACCCAGGCACTGCTATATAGCCCACTCTTAAGGAATGATGAGTTATGTTCCTTCTCCTTGAAGGCAGAGTATCTATATAAGTTATTTGGAATTCTTCTGCATGTGAGATTTATCTGTTTTCACCCACTGATTTATGCATTCATCCAATCATTTATATATACATGTATACTCAGAGGTATTTGTTAATACTTTGGGATATAACATATACTTTTAAAAAATATCATTTATTTTTGAATAGCAATTTATTCACAAGGCTCAAAATTTTTAAAGTACAAAAGAGTATAGTTCAAAATCTATGCAGGAGTTGCCCAGCTATCCTTGCCAGAGTTGACTGTTGCCAGCTCTCCTTAGTATCTTTCTGAAGATATTTTATATCAAAAATGTTTGTTGTTGTTGTTGTTTTACACAATTGTATAGTTTTATTTTACTAGTTCCCTACTGATGGGATATGAGTTGAGGAATAAAACTGAGGCCAAACTGCTTTGAGTTCTAATCCATCCATTTCACTTACTAACTATAACCGTGGCTAACTTAACCTCAATTTTTCTATCTCCTACTTCATAAGGTAATTATGAAAATTAAATAAATGAGAACACATAAAAAGCTTAGAACTCCTAATCCATTTTGGGCCCTACATAAATCTTAGCTACTGTTTCAAATCTTTTGTTATTACAAACAACACCCAATGTATAACTTTTTTTTTTTTTTTTAAAGATTTTATTTATTTATTTGTTAGAGAGAGAGAGAGCGCGAGCACAGGCAGACAGAGTGGCAGGCAGAGGCAGAGGGAGAAGCAGGCTCCCTGCCGAGCAAGGAACCCGATGTGGGACTCGATCCCAGGACGCTGGGATCATGACCTGAGCCGAAGGCAGCTGCTTAACCAACTGAGCCACCCAGGCGTCCCTCAATATATAATCTTATACACACAACTTTTTCACTTTTTGAGTATATGAATAGGATTACTTCCTAGAAATAGATTTGCTAGGTCAAAGAATATGCATATTTGATATTTTAATTTTTTTTATTTTGTATTCATTCCTTTTTAGAGAGAGCAAGTGCATAGGAGTGGAGGAGTGATGGGGGGTGCAAAAGAGAGGGAGAGGAGAAAAAGAATCTTAAGCAGACTCCACACCAATGTGGAGTCCAATTCAAGGCTTGATCTCATGACCCTGAGATCATGACCTGAATCAAAATCAAGAGTCAGACATTTAACTGACTGAGCCACGCAGGCGCCCCTTGACACTTTTAGATACTGCTAAAATGTTCTTTATAGAGACCATACCAATTTACATTTCCATAAGTAATATACTGAGTGCTTATTTTTCCGCATCCTATTTTTTGTGCTATATTAGTCAGCTTAGGTTGCATTAACAAAATATCATAGGTGGAATAGCTTAAACAACACTAATTTATTTTCTCAGATTTCTGGAGGCTAGACTTCTGAGATCAGGGTACTTGCATGGTCAAGTTCTTGAGAAGCTTCTTTCTCACTTGCAGTCAGCAAACTTGTCCCTAGTGCTCAGATGACCTCTCTTCCAAAAAAGCACATGGGGGGAGGGAGACAGGGAGGAGGGAGGAAGAGAGAGAGACACCTCTTTCTTCCTCTTCTTATATAAACCTTGTGTGCATTAGTTATTTGTATTCTTTGACCATTTTTAACGGATTAGCAGATCTTTAAAACTCCAAATACAAACATTCCTCAAAATGTTTCTCATTGTGTAGGAAATCCTTAATAAGTCCTGGACAACATATCAAAACACACAAACAGAAAGCCTGTATACTTAATAGCATATATGTTAAATTTCCCAAAATGATCTGATGCCAATAAAATATTTTATACAGGAAGAGAGCTCTGTGCCAAAATAATAGCTTATTTGCCTATACCAGACTCCAGTAGAAAAGAATAATAGAGACTTTTTTCCCCTTTCAAAATTGTATAGTTTTAAGAAGAAGAAATAATCTAGCAAACTAATGAAAATCAACTCTTGATTACACTTATAAATCCACTATCTTCATTGGACTCCTTTCTCTTTACCATCCAGAATGCAAGTCTTAGCTAATAAAACAGTATAATGCTTTCTAAGCATTCTACTTTCATGGGGGAAGAAAGCAATTTGCGATAGGGAACAAGATTAGAAGAGCAGCAGAAGTGGTAACCTGCTCAGTAACTGTCAGTAATTGTCACTGGCTATTTATTTAGCTTATTCCTAAACTAGGGTTCTTAAGCAGGGCAATTTTGACCCCCAGAAGGTATGTGAGGCACTGTGTCTAGCGGGTAGAGACCAGGGATGCTGCTAAACATCCTACGATGCATGAGGCACTGCAGAGGACAAAAATTTATCCAGCTCAAAATACTGACAGTGCTGAGGTTGAGAAACCCTGTTCTGGGGAACAAGAGGGGTCAAGAATATAGAGAGACTGGGAAATGTGAAAGGAAGTTGACAAAGTTCTGAAAATTACACATGCCCATATTTCCTTTCCTAGCCTACCTCAGCCTTGATTAAAAGAAGAAAAGAGGAAATGAAAGAAACAGCAAAAGAACTTGCAGGGTAGAAGCAAAATAGGCCTTTAATTTGGCCTCATTCCAAACCACCCCCAGGGTTTTCTGGACTTGCTTTCTACAGACTGTGCAAATACTCCTTTCTTGACTGTGCAAAATGAGTTATTTTCCCAGTCCGTATGGGAGAGTAATGGAATTTCATTCTAAGTTATCAAATATGCACCCTTTATATACTGTTCTCTTTGCCCACTTCACATTCCGTATGTCTTTACTTTTGCAGTAAAGATGGCTTCAATAATAAAAAACAGAGCATCTTATCTTTCTAGAACCATCTTATGGAAATAACTTTTGTTGGTATTAACACCTATTTGTAATTAAAATGTGCTATTTAATTTAACATCATTTCTCAAGAAGTATGTAGTTGAAAAGAGGAATTTCAATGACTACTTCTATATACAGATAGATAGCACTACAGTCTAGATGAGTCAATGAGAAAATTAGTCAGTGGGGACTCTGAATTTATTCTTAATTTTCATCATTAATCTTCAACCTAGGATTTTCTGGATATGACACACTAGAGGAGCTGCTTCATTTAACACCATTTCTCTTTGACACAAACCAGAGCAATCTTTTTTCATTTCCTTTTTACTTGTTTTGCTATTAGTTCTGTTTATCTTTAATTCAAGCTTTCTGGAACTTTCTATCCTAGCCAACATATTTACCTGATTATCTAGCAGAATTGGGGGAAAAAAATCTTTCTTCTGGTTTGATCTTCCAGATTAGTAATGGTTGCCTGGCATTATTCCGCCAAGACAAAAAATGTAGGGTAAAGAGCAGGATGTCACCTAGCCACTGTAACACAGCTGTAGGAGAAAGAATAGGGGAGGAAAAAGAAAAAAAAACCTAACACAGGATGACAACTGGCTTCCAGAAAACAAAAGACACAGCTGGGGTTTTCGCTCTACTTTGGCAGGACCTGGAAATTATACCCAATCCATGTCTGCAGAAACAATGTATTCACTTGACAAGTAGATAAAAATCACTCCTAAACTAGGATATACAGGCAAAGATTCTTCAGGTCTAGTGTCATGTAAATGGTCAAACTAAAAACAAATGTTTTATAAACCAGCTGCTGAAAGGAGAGAGTTTGCTTTAGTTAGATTCATTTCACTTTCAGTAAATACCATTACAGCTTAAAATGAATTGCTGTTGGCCAATTTTCTTTCTTATTACTCCAATTACATCTACTATGTTCATTCAACATTTTAACACAATACAGCAGTAGAACTGGCAATTTGAAATCAAGAATGTGAGGAACTAACATTCACTGAGAGTAGTTACTATGCACCAGGCACCATGTAAAGCACTTGACATGGCTATCTCATTTAATATTCTCAAAACTCCTAAAACAAGTAATCTCAGTCCTCCAATTAACACTTGATCTCAATATTTTATAGTCTGTCATATGCTAAATACTAAAATCAAAAGGCATGAATAAAACAATGTCTGTGTGAAAGAATCCTATACATGTTTTGGTATTTACTAAAATTTTAAGAACACTAAAGGATCAATAATCTTTCCAGATATGAGAGATTTTAAAATTATGAGTATCACTATTTTGAGGGCACTAATTAATGTGGCAGACACTGCATTCAGAGCTTTACATTTTATCACAATTTTTTAATGAAGGTAGAAATCATGATCCCAGCTTTGCAGATGAAGATCTGAAGTAAGTGACCTGAAAAGAGTTTATAATCTCTAAACAAAGTTTTTAAGAATCAAAGCTCCACCCTGAGTCTGTCTCTTTGGCTTTAAAACACGGCTATCTCTTTCTTGGGTTATTCTCTCTCTTTTTTAAACATACACCAGTAACAAAAAATAATAGTACAGGCTTAAACACTAGTATAATTTTGACATTGGGAATCCCTGCACAATCACTCTAAGATTGGGCAAAGCTTTTGGTTCCCTGGGTTTTGATTTGCTCACTGTAATGTGACTCTTTGGTAGTTCCTCCCAGCAGAGATCTAGTTTCTGTTTGGCTCAAGCTCAATTCTACCTCTGCTCAGATTTGTCTGCCTTCTCAGTTCTCCTCAAAGCCAGTCCCACTAGTTTTTTTGAGTTTCATTAGTTTAAGCATTCTCCTCAGCATATAAACTCCTAGAAGGCAGAGATACTGTTTGTTGCTAAGTCTGCTTCTTTATAAACCAATACGTAGATAAAGGAACCTACATATACATCTAAAAATTTACATTCATTCCTGAAACTAATATACATTGTATGTCAACTATACTTCGATAAAAATTAAAATTTACATTAATTATATCCATATTCACAAAATAAATTGTACTGCATACTTAAAATGAACATGTCCAAGCCAAACTAGCAATCAATCCTATTTGAAAGCTCTCGAGCTATAATTCATATCTAGAAGATTCACAAATGGAATTCTAAGTCAGATAATTCTTTGTTGTGGGGAGCTCCCCCAAGCATTGGAGTAGCATCCCTGCCCTCTAAACACTAGAAGCCAATAGCACTCCCTCTCTCCCCAGTAGTGACAACCAAACAAAAGATCTCCAGACATTGCTAAATGTTGCCAGGGATCAAAATCACTCTGGTTGAAACCACTGGTTTAATTTAATCTCAAACATTAAAATGAGATATTGGAGCTATATTATTTGCCAATTAGGTAGTGCTAATCTACATTCTTATAAGGAATAAAGAAAAAGTTTACTGGTGTTCTCAGAGTGAATTAACTAAGAATTTCAAGTATTTCAAGAAGCTTGCCTTTTGCACAATCCCAGGAAGAAAGAGTTCTTTGAAATAACTGTCTGAAAAATATAAAGTAGTTGGAGCAGGCTGGGCACAACTAAGGTACCAACACATGAAACAGAATGGGAAAGAATACTGGTGCTTATCGGCTTCTTTCTTTCTAGAAATCATTTAATCAATAGAGGTTAATTATCACAATAGGTTATTTGCAGTATTGTTTTCAGCAGTAAAAGCAGATAGAACATGTCCTTAACCAATGCCTACTGAGACTAAGGCATTTGGGGGGAAGATAAATAAGAAAGAACCAATTTCAAGGTAACAAATGTTGGAAGCACTTCAAATCTTCAAGAAAAGGAAGCTAAATTTTTGGCTTATGTTAAAGACAACAACAAAAGAAACACCACCCAATCCACCCTCGGGATGTGTCATGAAATTGGACTGAATTCAAAGAGTGACCACTTTTGGTCATATCCAAGTTTTAAGCAAAGCTCAACTATAAATGATATTAGATATTTTCTTGGAAACAACAATAAAAAAATCACAATGTATATATTTTGTATTATCTGTATTAGAACTCAATCCCATTTTAACTTACTATAAGCCTGAAATCATTGATTATTCTCTATTTCGATGAAGCTTTATCATATCCTCATCTATACTGGAAATACCTATTTCATTTTTCACCATACCTAATCTGTATGTATTACTACTATTTTGAACATTTCCCCACATGCCTGTTTACTAATTTAACATTTTTGTGAAATGTATTTTTATATCATTTGACTAAATATTTAGAAATCAATGTTTTTCTTACCAATACATGGCTCTTTACAGAATAAAGACAATGATATTTTAAACTTGTGTAGTATTTCCCCAATCTTTGTTTTTATTTTTATATATGTAAATATTTTAATTTTCAATACTCAAATCTGTAAACTGTTTTTCCCCTTGCGCCTCCTTTACCTGATATGAAAGTGAGATATCCCATTCTTTGTAAGTTTGATAAATATTCAATTCCATTTTTTCTCAAAATTCTCATATTTAACTTTTGCTTTAATTGCTCTGAAATTTATCCTGGTGTCAGGTATTAAGTGGAGGTCTATGTTAATGCTCCTCTCATTGCCTAACTTGCTTTCTAAACTCCATTTCTGAAAAATGATTCCCTTTTATTTCTCATGCCTCCTTAGCCATAAACCTAAAATGTACTATGGATCTATTACTGTTCAAGTAGTATATAGTTTCCATTATTGTAGCTTTTTTTTCTCCCCTCTTTCCCTTATTTTTCAGACTTTCAACTTAATACTTTGGGCTACTTTTTTAAACTTTAGAAAAATCAGGTAAAAAGAATTCCAATAAAATCTTGAATGGAAAACATAATTTGGGAAGTAAAAATTATACACTATCAGTCTTCTTTTTTCAGGAATATGTTAATGGATTTTATTTCATAAAGTCTTAAAATTTAAAATTTTTATGAAGAATTTATCTATATCTGGATTCATCCATTCTTAAGACAGTTATCAAAAAATACCTTAATCAGGGGCGCCTGGGTGGCTCAGTGGGTTAAGCCGCTGCCTTCGGCTCAGGTCATGATCTCAGGGTCCTGGGATCGAGTCCCACATCGGGCCCTCTGCTCAGCGGTGAGCTTGCTTCCCCCCCCCCCGACTCTCTCTGCCTGCCTCTCTGCATACTTGTGATCTCTCTATCTGTCGAATAAATAAATAAAATCTTTAAAAAAAAAATACCTTAATCATTTTTTCCTAATGGAAATACTAATGTATTCTTGGTTAGTTTTTATGTCCTTTTTTTTTTAAATTTTTAATTAATTATTTATTTATTTGTTAGAGAGAGAGCGAGCGAGCGAGCACAGGCAGACAGAGTGGCAGGCAGAGGCAGAGGGAGAAGCAGGCTCCCTGCCAAGCAAGGAGCCTGATGTGGGACTCGATCCCAGGACGCTGGGATCATGACCTGAGCCGAAGGCAGCTGCTTAACCAACTGAGCCACCCAGGCGTCCCAATGTCCTTCTTTTAATATCAAAAGATCTTACATAGTTTCATTTAACTATCCCTAGGCCTCTGTAGTTGCTCTATAGGCTCCCTCTGGCTGTTTAGTCCTTCGGAATGCATCTACAGTGCAGGAATAGAGAAAAGCATGTTTACTCACTGCTCAATAATAGTAACTAGTTAAATCAGTTGAACTCAAAATTATGATTCTGCAGACACATCTGTAATCACCATTAATCTAAAGAATCATATAACTACCTCATCCCCTGAGGAATATAATATACTATAATATTCTAAGACAAAAATCACAGGTTTTCAGGAGCTAAAGAATGCACATGAAATAGACACATATGGCTCAAGAACAGACAATAAAATAAACCACAGAACTGATATACCATTAACCTCCAATTTTCTGCACCAATAAAGAGAACATTTGAAGAGCTAGTAGAAAACCATAAATGATTTACCTATACAAATTAAGAAACAACTGGGTTCTCTTCTACACAGCAGAAAATGGATTATGACATTTGTGTATATTCTGTCAAGTACAAAAGCGAAACATAAACTTTAACTGATAGTAGCTTTCACTCACTTCTGGATCACCACCAATTTCCAATAAACTCCCCCTCAAAAAGGTTCCCAAAGTATGTGCGACTTAAGTTTTGCTTTTTAAGTTTAGAAACCACTAAGGTCAGATTAACAATAATATTATTAATAAACTAATATAGGGACATTGCTATATGCCAGGTATTAGGCTAAGCAAAACATGTCATTTAATATACATATACACACACAACCATGAAATGAACACTATGTTAAACCTCATTTTTAGATAAGAAACCAAGGTTACATAACTAGTAGGTGGTAGAGATATATCCAAATTTGACCCCAAATGTTTTTTGGGGTTTTTAAAATTTATTATTTTTTTAAAAGACTTTATTTATTTGACACAGAAAGAGAGAGAGCGAGCACAGCAGGAGGAGTAGCAGGGAGAAGGAGAAGCAGGCTCACAGAGCAGGGAGCCCCATGTGGGGCTTGATCCCAGGACTCTGGGATCATGACCTGAGCCAAAGGCAGATGCTTAACGACTGAGCCACCCAGGCACCCCTCCCCAAATGCTTTTTAATAACCATACTATGCTGTTTCATATGAATTTTAAAATTTATTCAACCAAAAAATACTTGCTGAACACCTACTGTGGACATGTCTGACCTCACAGAGCTTACAGTTTTATGGTGGCTATACTCAAATAAAAAAACAATTACAATCAATATAATGAAAGTTTAAATAAGAGTTGTCCAGCACATGATATTTAAATGGATATATACAAATCTTATATTTTACTATTCCCATACTCTCCATAAAAGGCAACTTATGGTTTAATGTACTGGAAGAAAAACAACGGTGGGGATGGTAAATGGAATTACAACGAACAGAACAGAAATCACCATGAATTCCTAGCTCACATAAATTTAGAACACTACTAGGAAGCAGAATCATACAGCTTTATTCATTTACCTGTGGGGGGGGGGAGTTAATATATGCATAAATACACAGGTTTCTGATTATTGAGGATGTTAAAGGCATCTTGCTTTATCCATGCTGCAAGCTATCAAAGTAGTAGCAGGATACTTTACTAGCCACTAAGGTTTATTTCCCCAGGTGAAGGACCATAGTTGGTGACAATAAAAGCAAAAAGTAGGGTTTAAAGCAAGCTTCCATACCTCCTGAATGAGCCGGTAGTTATTCCTTTGAGTCATTTATCATTTTGTACCTTCTTTTGAAGTCTTACCATGACCTACCTTATATTACGGTAATTTTTATTCACTCATCTTCTTTTTTTTCCAGAGCACAAATCATTGGGGCAGAAAATTTATCTTTCATCTTGGTAACTCTACAGTATCTAGCATGGTGACTGCACAGGATAAGTGCACCACAAATATTTGTTCAACTGCATGAAGCCATAACAGATAATGGTACCTGCTAAGGGGTCATTGTACCACATTATTTAGCTCTCTGCAAACTGCCAAGTAAAAGAAATCACTAGCACTTATTTTTCTATCTAAAATTTTCAACTATCATATTAACCTATAATCATATACAGACTTCAATTAATTTTTTAATTTGTATACAAGATTTTAAATATACATATAATTTTATCTTATATGATGGCAAACTCATACAACAAAATATACAATTTAAATGTCTGGAACAAATATCTTCAGTTTATTACTTATCTGCTCTTTTAAACTTACTGATTTCTGTTATACTTAGGTTCTCAATTCTGGCTCTCCTTAGAACCATAGGTAGAACTCTTAAACAGACTCTCTGCTCCCAGAAAGCACTTAACTAGTCTGGGGAAGGGTCTGTTAAGCTTCCTGGTTGTTCTAAGGTGCAGCCAGGGTTGAAAACCACTGTTAAAAAAGAAGTTGCATGTAACCTTGAAACCGCATACATGGAGTTTGTAAACACGTAACTCTTGATCCTTCATAACATCTGACCTGTGATAAAGATTTCTGAAAATTTAGCTACTTTTGCATAACTATGATGAAATAAAATTTGAAGATTTTACTTCTAATTAAAAAAAAAAAGCTAGTCTTTAGGAAATGTTCACTGACAGAGTAATCAAAAAATTTTGTGGGATGTTTAAAAGTTATTGGATAAGATTTTATAAGGAAAACAAATAGACAAACACTGCAGTGCATTTGTCAAAATACATATATTAGAGATTGTTCATTTGATTGTCACCAATTTACGACCTTATCAAAAATTACTGAAACATGGAAAACTTTAACAAGGAGCCAGATTCACACTCCTTCAAGCTATTTCCAACAGTAGGCTGGGACTGAAAAATAATTCACTCAGGTGAATCACGCATTCACTCAGAGGTGGTCATGGCATAACCCAGGGATGATTCAAATACAGCTTTCAATTACACTATATATTTGAAGTGAGGGCACCTGGGTGGCTTAGTCGTTAAACATCTGCCTTTGGCTCAGGTCATGATCCCAGGGTCCTGGGATCCAGCCCCGTACTGGGCTCCCTGCTCAGCAGGAAGCCTTCTCCCTCTCCCCCCACCCCACTTGTATTGCCTCTCTCCCGGTCCCTCTCTCTCTATGTCAAATAAATATATATTTCAAGTGAAAGCCTAAATAGTAGACAGAAAGATGAGGAGGAAAGCAAAGAACATGTTCAGAAAAATTTTGTAAGGGTAGTAAAAATGGCACACAGGAAAAGACCAAAGGAAGCTTTAATGAATACAAAAAGTCTCCCAAGTTGAGGAAACTATAACCTCAAGACCAAGTTCAACAAACCCCAGCAACGGAAAGAGAAAGAAAACCACAATAAAGCAATCATATTCAAACTGCTGAAAACCAAGAAGACAAAAATTGTAAATGAGGCCAGAGAAAAGAACATATTGCATACAGTTTGGATCTAAAACAAGGTAATGAAAAATAATGGAAATGTTAAATATGGGAGTAAATATAAAAGGTAATTTTTCTTTTATTTTCTTTAAAACATAATTTACTGCTAAAAAGCAAGAAGAATAACAATGTGTTGTGGGATCTATAGCAACAGCTGATCCTCATCATTCAGATTCCAGATCTGTGAACATGCCTACTTGCTAAAATTTATTTGGAACCAAAAATCAATACTTACTGTGCCTTTGCAGTCATTCACAGACATGCACAGAAGAAAAAAAAATTGAGTCACTTTTGGGCATATTCCCAGTTGAAGTCAAACAAGGTGATGTTTTGACTTCTTGTTTCAACTTTCACAGTATAAAAAAACACATGTCTTTTTCATGGTCTATTTACTGTCATGTGTTCTGAACTTGGGAGTGTTTTTTGATAGTGATTTTTCTGTTTAGAATGCCCCCCCACCCAAGCATCACGCTGAAGTGCTGTCAAGTGTTCCTAAGAGCAAATAGCCTATAATACACCTTATGGAGAGAATATGTGTATTATTAGAGAAGCTTCATTCAGTTACAGTGCTATTGGCCATGAGATCAGTGTTAATGAATCAACTACATATATATTAAATAAGACACCTTTAAACAGAAACACATATAAAACAGGCTTATGTATTTACTGATTGACAAAAATTTTGTGACCAGATTCTTATAGGAACCTAACCCTATATTTCCCCTAGGAGCAACTGTTCAATATTCATTACTTCAAGGTTTGAGGTCACTTTACAGAATATAACTATCACAAATAATGAGAATAAACTGTTTACAGGAATAAAATGTATGACAACAGTACAAGTGACAAGAGAAAAAACCCAAGAGAAAAAAACCCAGAAATATTCTAAGATGTAGACTACATCATACTTAGAAGAGTATGATATTGTTTGAAGACATCTCTGATGAAATAAAGATGCATATTATACAAACTAGGGCAAGGTTGGCAAAAATTTTCCATAAAAGATCAGATACTAGTATTTTAGGATTGGTGTACTATATATATAGTCTCTGTCATAGCTACTTAACTCTGCTGTTGTAGCATAAAAGCAGCCACAGGCATGATATTAATGAGCATGCCTATGTCCCAATGAAACTCTATTCACAAAAAGAGGCGGTGGGTCAGATTTGGCCCACAGATATAGCCTACTGATCCTGGCACTAGAGAAACTGCTGAAAAAATTTTTTTAAAGAATATAATAAATCAACAATGGAGATAAAATGTACTTACAGAATATACTCAATTCAAAAGAACAGAAAATGACCCAAGACCAGGAGACAACAGAAATCAATATATTCAAATGCATCTGTATTAAACATTATATTAAATATAAATGGTCTATGCACTTAAAAAGCAGAAGTTGTCAGACTGAATTGACCCAAGGATATGTAATCGACAAAAAATCCCACTTCACATAAGACAGAGAGGTTATAAACAAAAACATGTAAAAATATACCACAGTGCAAATACTAATTTTTTGGGAAAAAAAGTAAGATTGGTTAGATCAATACTACACAAAGATGACTTCAGAACAAGGTACATTACCAGAGAGAAGGGAAAAAACTTACACCGAAAAAGAAATCAATATATCAAATGTTGTAAAAATCCTAAATGTGCCTGCAAATAATTTTTGCTTCATGTTTTTAAGGTCTATCAATTAAAACTGAAAGGACTAATAAACAAATCTAAAATTATACTCAGAGATTTCAATACTCCTTTCTCAATAAGAGGTAGAATAAGAAATCTATAAAGGTAAAGAAAATACTATCAACCAACTCGACCTGACCTTCATAGAAAACTTCACTCAACAAGAACAGAATATACATTTAAAAAAATTGCATAAGTAACATTCAGAATGTACACAATTAAAAAAAAAACACCTTGAATTATACAGATTGAAATTAAAGTATATTCTTGGGCAAAAATTAAAATAAAACTAGAAATCAATATAACAGAAAAGCATCTGAAAAATTTTCAGATCCTTCCAAATTAAACAATCCATGGATTGCAGATGAAATCACAAGTGAAATTAAGAAATGATTCAAACAAAATGTAAATGAAAATACAACATATCAAAATTTTTGTGGCATGCAGTTAAAGTAATGACTAGAGGGAAACTTATAATGCTAGACATATATATAAAAAAGACAAGACTCAAATCAATGACCCAAGCTTCCACCTTAAGAAACTGAAAAGTAAAGTTAAACTCAAAGAAGGTAGAAAAAAAAAAATTAAAAAATAGAAAACAGACAATAGAAAAAAATCACTTTAAAGGGTATGAATACAAAGCACAACTTTCACCAATGAATTTGCCCACTTAGATAAATGAAAATTTTCTTTTAAAGACACAAATGACCAAAGTGTACTCACAAAGAAATAGATAATCTGAGTAGCTCTATGCCCACTAAAGAAATAGAAATTGAGTTTAAAATCTCATTAAAACAATTCCAGGCACAGATGGCTTCATTGGTGAATTCTACCATATAGGTCAGGAAGAAATAATTTGCACAAGTTTATTCAGAAAACAGGAAGGACATACTTTAAAACTCATTTTGTGAAGCCAACATTACCCTGATACCAAAACCACACAGATATAATAGAAGAAAAAAATTAGAGGCCAATACATTCATTATCTTAGAAAGAAAAATATTAAGAAAATACAGATTTACTGAATCAAGGAAAATATAAAAAGGATAATATATGCTGACCAGGAGGGTTTGTTGTAAGAATGCAAGGTTGGTTTAACATTCAAAGGTAAGACAACATACTTCATCATATTAACAGACTAAAAAGATAGGAATACATAGATGCAGAAAACGTATTTAACAAATTTACAGTCATTCAAGATAAACAGTCTAAGCCAACTAGGAACAGACAGGAATTTTCTCAACTAGATGAAGAATGTCTAAAAAAGTTTACGTGAAACTTAATGGTGGAAGACCAAATGTTTTTCCTTTTAAGCCTGGTAGCAAGGCACAGATGTCAACTCTTACCACTTCTATGCAATATAGTACTGGATGTTTAGCCTCCAGTACAAAACAAGAAAAGAAAAAGAAAAAGAAATGAAGTTTTGGAAGGCAAAGCATAAAACTATCTTTATTTACAAAAGACAAGATCATCTATATAGAGAATCCTAAAGAATTTTTTAAAATTACTAGAAGTGATAAGTGAATTTAGCAAGGCTGCAGGACACAATATCAATGTACAAAAATCACAATATTTCTATACAATAAAATGAAAAATCAGACTGAGATTTTTTAAAATCCTAATTATAACTGCATCAAAACCATGAGACAGATAACAAATGATGTACACAATTTCAATAAGGTGTTTTTGTTTCTTGTAGAAATTGTCAAGTTGGGGCGCCTGGGTGGCTCAGTGGGTTAAACCCTCTGCCTTCGGCTTAGGTCATGATCTCAGGGTCCTGGGATCGAGCCCTGCATCAGGCTCTTTGCTCAGCATGGAGCCTGCTTCCCCCTCCCCCTCTCTCTCTGCCTGCCTCTCTGCCTACTTGTGATCTCTGCCTGTAAAATAAATAAATAAAATCTTAAAAAAAAAAAAAAGAAATTGTCAAGTTGATTTTCATGGAAATGCAAAGGACACAGACTGCTCAAAACAATCTTGGAAGAAAGAACAAAGTTGGAGGACCTGACTTCATGTCTTTACAAAATTGAAGAATTCAAGATAATGTGAAATTAGTTTAAGGACACACATATATAGGCCAATAAAGCAACACAATGTTCAGAAATAGATAAAAAGATAATGTGACACTATAAGGGAAAAAAGAAAATTATAGCTCATCATTCTTGATGAACATAGATGCAAATATTCTCAACAAATATTAGCAAACCGAATTCAATAACACTTTAAAAGCATCATACACCATAACCAAGTGGGATTTATTCCAGGGATGCAAGGATAATTCAACATCTGCGAATCAATGTGATATACCATCTTAATAAAATAAAGGATAAAAATTATATGGTCATCTCAACAGATGTATAAAAAGCATTAAAAAGAAGTCCTCAAACTTAACACACACAAAACAGATAATCACGTCAAAAAATGGGCAAAAGACATGAACAGACACTTCTCCAAAGAAGACATACAAATGGCTAACAGATATATGAAAAAATGTTCATCATCATTAGCCACCAGGGAGATTCAAATCAAAACCACATTGAGATACCACCTTACACCAGTTAGAACGGCCAAAATCAACAAGAGAGTAAACAACAAGTGTTGGAGAGGATGTGCAGAAAGAGGAACCCTCTTACACTGTCAGTGGGAATGCAAGTTGGGGCAGCCACTTTGGAAAACAGTGTGGAGATTCTTAAGAAATTAAAAATAGAGCTACCCTATGACCCTCCAATTACACTACTGAGTATTTACCCCAAAGATACAGATGTAGTGAAAAGAAGCACCATCTGTACCCCAATGTTCATAGCAGCAATGGCTACAGTCACCAAACTGTGGAAAGAACCAAGATGCCTTTCAACAGACAAATGGATAAAGAAGATATGGTCTATATATACAATGGAGTATTATGCCTCCATCAGAAAGAATGATTACCCAACTTTTGTATCAACATGGATGGGACTGGAAGAGATTATGCTGAGTGAAATAAGTCAAGCAGAGAGAGTCAATTATCATATGGTTTCACTTACTTGTGGAGTGTAAGGAATAACACAGAGGTGGTCGGGAGATGGAGAGAGAAGTGAGTTGGGGTAAATTGGAAGGGGAGACAAACCATAACAGACTGTAGACTCTGAGAAACAAACTGAGGGTTTCGGAGGGGAGAGGGGATGGGGGCTGGGTGAGCCTGGTGGTGGGTATTAAGGAGGGCACGTATTGCATGGAGCACTGGGTGTGGTGCATAAACAATGAATTCTGGAACACCAAAAAAAATAAAATTAAATTAAAAATTTTAAAAAAGCATTTGATAAAATTCAGTATCAATTCATTACAAAAACTCTAAGTGAAGTGAGGTAGAGAGGAAACATGCCTTAACATAACAGGGGCTGTATACGACAAGCCAACAGATAACATCATACTTAGTGGAAAAACCTAAGATCAGGAATAAGACAAGGATGTCATTCCTGCTACTTTTATTCAATATAGTACTGGAAGTCCTAGCCAGAACAATTAGGCAAGAAAAAGAAATAAAAGACATCTAAATCAGAAAGGAAGAAGTAAAACTGTCTATGTTTGTAGATGACATGAAACATTCCAACAAAAAATTTTGTTAGAATTAATCAACAAATTCAGTAAAGTTGCCAGATACAAAATCAATACACAATATCAGTTCCCTTTTTATACACTACTAAGTTAATATCAGAAAGAGAAATTAACAATCCCATGTATAATTGCATCAAAAAGAATAAAATACCTATAAATAAATTTAACCAAGAAGGTGAAAGATCTACACACTAAAAATTATATCTGTAAGACCTTAATGAAAGAAACTGAAGAAGATGCAAATAAATGGAAAAATATTCTAGGTTCATGGACTGGAAGGTTATTATTAAAATGTCCATACTACCCAAAATTTTCCAATGGCATTTTCCACAGAAATAGAAAAGAGAATCTTAAAATTTATACAAAACCACAAAAGATCCTGAATAGTCAAAGCAATCTTTGAGAAAGAAGAACAAAGCTGGAGGCATTTACATTTCTTGATTTCAAACTATACTTTAGAGCTGTAGTAATCAAAACAGTATGGTATTGGCATAAGAATGGACATATAAAATCAATGGAACAGAACAGAGAGCCTAAAAATAGACCTATGCATATATGGCCAATGAATTTATGATAAAGAAATCAAGAATATACAATGGAAAGAACAGTCTTTTCTGTAAATGGTGCTGGGAAAGAATAGTTTCTTCTGTAAATGGTGCTGGGAGAACTGGGACAGCCAAATGCAAAAGAATGTAACTGAATGCCTATTTTACACCACACACAAAAGTCAACTCAAAATGGACTTAACGCTTGAATGTAGGACCTGAAGCCACAAAACTCTTAGAAGAAAACATAAGGGATAAATTCCTTGACATCATTCTTGGCAATGAGTCTTTGCATTTGACACCAAAAGCAAAAATAAACAA
Source organism: Taxidea taxus jeffersonii (assembly GCA_003697995.1). NCBI lineage: Eukaryota > Metazoa > Chordata > Mammalia > Carnivora > Mustelidae > Taxidea > Taxidea taxus. Next base: position 17,820 of record ML101783.1, read on the forward strand.
GCAGGACTACATCAAACTATAAAGCTTCTTCTCAGCCAAGAAAACCATTGACAAAATGAAAAGGCAACTACAGAAGGGGTAAAAAGTATTTGCAAATCATGTATCTGATAAATACCCAAAATATATAAAGAACTCCTATAACTCAATGGCAACAACAACAACAAACAATCCCATTTAAAGATGGGCAGAAGAACTGAATAGACATTCCCCCAAAGAAGACATACAGGTAGCCAACAGGCACATAAAGAGGTCCTCAACATCACTAATCATCAGGGAAATGCAAATTAAAACCACCAGGAGATATCACCCCCTGGCTGTCAGACTGGCATGAGATAAAAAGTGTTGGTGAGAATGTGGAAGAAAGGGAACTCTTATGCACTGCTGGTGAGAATCTAAATTTGTGGAGCCACTTTAGAAAACAGTACGGACAAAAAAAAAAAAGAATATGGATGTTCCTCAAAAAATTAAAAATAGAACTACCATATGATCCAGCAATGCCATTTCTGAAAAAAATGAAATCACTACCTCTAAAAGGTATCTGCATTCCAGGTCAATGCATCATTATTTACAGTAGCCAAGACATGGAAAGAACCAAATGTCCACCCAAGGGTGAATGAATAAAGAAACTGTGGTGTGTGTATGTATGTATGTATATATATATATGTATATATATATATATATATATATTCCATCATATATATATAATGGAGTATTATACAGCCACAAAAAGAAGGAAATCCTATCATTTGCAGCAGCATGGATGGACCCTGAAAGCATTATGTTAAGTGAAGTAAGTCTAGCAGAGCAAGACAACTACTGTATGATCTTACTTATATGTGAAAACTCCTATAACTTAACTCACAGAGACAGAAAACTGACTGGTGGTTACCAGAGGCAGAGGGCAGGAATGTAGTCAAAAGGTACCAACGTCCAGTTATAAGATAAATAAATTCTGGCAATGTAATGTATGGCATGGTGCCTATAGTTAACAATTCTTTACTGTATACTTGAAAGCTGCTAAGAGAGTAGACCTTAGATGTTCTCATCACAAGAAAAGAATTAGCTGTGGGAGGTGATATAAGTTAACTACATTTATTGTAGTTATCATTCTGCAAAATATACACATATCAAATCATTATGTTGTATACCTTAAACAAATTTATATATGTTATATCTCCATAACACTGGAAGAAAATTAGAAGCAACATAAATGGCCAAAATAAGAAACTGGTTATAAACTTTATGCATCAAGATGACTGAGCAGTAGCCTTTAAAATGATTATTATTTAGATTAAAATAAGAGAACAGATGAAGAGAAATCACAGACTAGAAGAAAATATCTACATTTTATATCTGGTAAGAACCTCTATCTAAGATGTTAAAGAACTTGGCAAATAAGCTCATGGACAGATAACCAATCTCATTCGTCATTAGGAAAATGCAAATTAAAACCACATGGAGATATTACTACATACCAACCAGGAAAAGTTAAATTAAAAAGACTGGAAATACCAAGTGTTGTTAAGAATATGGCCATCTTACTCCTAAATATGTACCCCAAGGAAATGAAAACATGTATCTATAATTGAGATTTGAATGAGAATGTTCAGAGCAATTCTATTTATAATGCTCCCAAATTAGAAAAAAATTCTAATATCAACTGATCATTGAATAAACAAAGTACAGTATAGCCATACAATGGAACAGTACTCAGCAACAAAAGACTATATACTATGACTTCATTAATATGAAAATCTAAAAAAAAAAAGTGTAACCATAGTAACAGAATGCAGAGCAGTGTTGGCCCAGGACCAGGATGAGGAAAGGGGACTTCTGTTTAAAATCTTCTACATCCTTTATCAACCTGAGGAACACTCTTTAACTTCACTTTCTACTTAGATGTTTTATTCTGATGAACAGGTTTCCTTTAGTAGACTATAAGTTTTCTGAGGGAAGAGACATCTGTTTAACCTATTTCCTAAAATTTAACCAATGCCCTATCTTTTAGAAGGTTCAGGTAGATGTAGTTACTAAGAAAAGATATAAGAAAAGCAGGGTCCTGACAGTAAACCTGGAGTTGTACAGGTGTAAAATGGAAGACTGGTGAGCAAGTGCCCAAGACAAGAGGGAAGGTAAAAAGCAAAAGAACTTCTGACTTGGTTTTTCCAACCACCAGATGAGTTAGGGATCGATGAAACATCTCTAGAAAATCTTCGGATCTGAGCTGGTTCCCTTAAGAATTCTCTGATTTGGCCTGAAACAGGTCATCCTTTGAAACTCCTTTCTCCTTTATCTCTCTCTAACAGTGAAGACCCAAATTCAGATTAAATGATTCAGAATCTCATTGCTGAAATTACAAACCAGAAATCATCCCAACTCAATCATCTGATAGATTTGCAAACTATAATCCAGAGAAGTCAAATCACTTGTGCAAAGTTATACAGTAAATAAACAATACAGCTGACATAGTTTCAAGCTTAAAACTCTTTAACACTACACTTAACAGTTAGGATCCCAGCAAACATCAAAAGGAATGTGTAATATGCTTATGTCTATACAGACTATGTATTTTTGCCAAATACATCCACATTTCACTCTAATGTTGATTCAAATTCAGTTTACTATGATATTCATTTTATGCTAGCTAGCTCTATAATCAATAATTCTATTTTATATCTATATAAAGTTTACAATGATTGATTTTTTTGGCTATGTCTTATTTCCTTGGTATCACTGTATTTTTTCATGGATTACGATGTTTAATCCAGTCTCCTAAGAGTTTAACCCATCTGAACCACATCTCACATCTATATTAAAGATGAAGTAACAAATTCTAAAATAATTCCGTAGAAATCAGTAAGCCTCTGTATGAACATAAGAATGAAATGAAATTTTAGAAGACTGAAAAGAATAATACAGATTCTACCAAAACATTACTTATAAATTTCTATGGGCTCAAATGAAAAGGAAACATTCAACTTACAAATTGTAGTTAAGATAAATTCTTATCTTTAAATAGCTAGTTGCCAATATATTTGTGAAAAACCTCTGTAACATTTAATGAAAGGGAAAATAAAAGCAAAAATACTTAAAGACACCCAGATGGTTCTACAGATCTACAAAAGGAAACTGAATCTTTAAAACACATTTCAATAGACAAGTTACTGTTACCACACATAAGGCATAGGCTGTTTCTACAAACCACACAGCATTTTTAGACCATTAATTACTTCTACATCAGAAGATAATAACAAATCATATAAAGCATAAGAAATTAAAACATAAACAGTACAATGAGAAGCCTGAATAACTATATTAATCTCACCTGATACGATTTTTAAAATAAAAAGTACACTAATTTGTTCCGAACAAATTTGAAACATATGCTCAGTCCATTAAAAATAAAATGTAACCAATTCTTACTATTTAACCATATATGTTTTTCTATGAAAAAACAGAGAACATACCCACTTATCCATCAAATCAAGACTATTAAAGACATTTAGCTAAGGTTCCTTAAAAAATGGTATAGTATAGGGCAGGAGGTATGCAGAAGGGAAACAAAATAAAATGACCCTCAATTTCAAGTTTTTATATATTGTCATATGTTAAAAACTTGTTTACCTATTTTTTTTAAGCGAGAGAGAGTGGTATTCTTGTATTAAATGGTAGTATAGGTGAAATCAAGACCTAAAGGGAAGGAAGAAGGTACAAAAAAAAGGCTAGAATACAGGGCACCTAGGAAAAACAGGTGTGGACCTGGGACTCAGCCATAGCTGTGTTCCATCCTTTTGGTAAGCCACCTGGATGCCTTGCACCCTCTGCGTCCTGTTTTCTCTAAAACCAAATGAGATTTCTGAAGTCCTCTTGATTTTATATGGATTTTCCTGCTCTTAAAAGAAAAACTGAATAGGCAGTATTTTAAAGTTAGGATAAAGGCTCCAGTTGTTAGAATCTGAAATTTCAGACTTTAGGCTTCTAGTCTATTAGCATTCTTTCAAAATGATCCAAATTAGGATATAAACAATTGATCCATATATGTTAACTCACTGTTGCATGTATAATTTATAGAAAAGCATTAGATACAATATTAATTAGAAAAACTATTGACATAAACAGCATGCACAGTACCTTCTGATAAACAATGGAGCACACAAGATCCTTGACAGCAGATAAAGATAGTTCCTGGGCTTCGATGGTAACGCTCTCCCGTGTAAGGCCAATTTGCAGCAGAAATGAAATTGTATGCTCTGAGCCTCTGGAGTTGGTGAGTGATGGCGCACTGAAGCTTCCATTAGAGAGTCGGGCAGAGAGTCCTGTGTTTGGACTTGAACATGGAGAAGGAGTTGGAAGCACAGCAGGAAGTGTTGCAGGTAATACAGATTTCTGGGCTGAAGGAGGGGAATTGTTTGCAGACATCTGCCTTTCTTTAATCTTTAAAAATAGTTGTCAATTCTTTTTCAGTGGTTATGAAGAGGTTTTTAAAATCACAGCAGTAAAAAAATGACTGTACTTTTGGATTTAACTGAAAACTTCTTTATTTCCTCTTTTAAGCCACTCATGCCAATGACTGCAACTTCTACAACTGTGAGTTGAATACACAAAAGGTCCTACTTCCTTTAGTATCAGTCCCATCAAAAAAGAGTCTTGTCTTTAGGACCACAACTAGGGATTTGCAAAGGATTTAACATCACTGAATTATCCTCAGCAGAAAAGAGTTGACATTGCTTCTTTACTAACCATCTTCATTTATTTTCTTTTAAGTCTACTCTTGTCTCTCTCTTTTAATTTCAGAAAATACATATTGAATAAAAGTTGTTTTTCTATTAAGATGAAATCCTCCTGATTTAAAAAATAAGTGGTTAGGCTTAATCTATTTAACCCGTATCTTGAGGTTTACTGATTTGATGGGACACTTTTCCAAATGTCCACACCTTAAATCACCTTCTCAAATGTCTTTACTTTCATTTTGGGGGGGGGTCAAATTTTTCCATGATGAAGCACAAAGCTTTTTAAAACAGTGCAGGCATATTTCACTTGATGAATAGGTCCACTGAGAAAAGTTGATGCTTTCTGAAATGTAGTCAGCCTGGAAGGAATTTTAAAAACACTCTTAATATTTTATACTCATTTGACATTATTTTAAAAATGTAAGAATCCCTGTATTTTTTTTTAAGATTTTATTTATTTATTAGTTAGAGAGAGAGAGAGCGAGCACAGGCAGAGAGGCAGGCAGAGGCAGAGGGAGAAGCAGGCTCCCCGCCGAGCAAGGAGCCCGATGTGGGACTCGATCCCAGGATGCTGGGATCATGACGTGAGCCAAAGGCAGCCACTTAACCAACTGAGCCACCCAGGCGTCCCCCTGTATTTTTTTTTTAATGATAAGTTTTGGTTGTATGTTTGTAATATATTAAGACATCCTAATGAGTAGCCATTTTAGGGGGGGCCTAGTTATCAGAGACATCTTTTGAGAGAGGTATAATTTTAGGGAGAGCCTCCTGCTCACCACCACCACCACCACCACCACCACCAAGACCCTGGCACTTCTCACTAATACCTGAAACCTGAAGGTCAAACACTTTTATTCCACAAATATACAACTGAGTTAGGACAAAAACAAAGAAAAATAGAAGGGACTAAAAGAAGGTTAAAATGGACACCATCATAGAAGTAAAGTACACACCACTCAGCCATATGAAAGATGTATAATACTGTCCTAATAAAGACATGTCAAGAGTATTCCTTTTTTATATCAAAAAGTCTAATTCTGCCAAAATATGACTGCTGACTTGCTTTGTTGACAGATTTCTTTCAGAAGCTAAGGAAGCAGAAGGAACATACTATGCACAGTTATAATGTGAATGATGTATGACAGGATCACAGGAGAAAGTGATCGTATTATAAAGGGTTTCTAAAAGTAAAAAAAGAGAGAGCACTAGGCTCAGTTACAAATGTATCACAGTTTACAACAGGACAGTTCAAAAACAAAAGGTATGACCCCGATGACCTAAGTGAAATGGCTCACAAGGGATCTAAATTTTACACAATTCCAATGATGAAAAAGAGGGAAGCACCGAATGTGGCTGCAGAATCTGTAATAGAAGAGCAAAAACATACAGATATGGTAATAGGAATCTGAAAGCTCAGGAAAAACTAAGGCTTAGAAAAAGCTGCTTAAGACAACAAAAGCTTTTATAACTACATTCAAATAAATATTATTCCACCTTATATGGTACAGCACTTAACATCTTATAAATATTTTACATACTTTACCTCATGCATATCTCTTTGGAGACAAATATGATTTCTGCAGATGAAAAAAACAGAAGCACAAGCATATAAAGTAATGTGCCCAGCATCACATGGGTATTAAGAAGTGGAGTGGGGGAAGCGCCTGGGTGGCTCAGTAGATTGTGTCTGCCTTTGGCTCCGGTCATGGTCCCAGGTCCTGGGATGGAGTCCCACATTGAGCTCCCTGCTCAAACCCTCCCCCTCCACCCCCACTCATGGGGTCTCTCTCTCTCTCTCAAAAATAAATAAAATCTTTAAAAAAAGAAGAGGCAGAGTGGGAATTAGGACCCAAGTTTCATACTTTCTTACCAAGTGCTGTCTCCACAATAACATACTATTTGTCAAAGAGAACAAGGAACTGAGAGAATCACTGCTCAGAGAGGATGTTGTTAAGGTTGAGAGAGCGCATAGAGAAGGCAGAATTGCTCAACTTGTATTTTGCTTATCTTCTCTCAGTTTTTAAACTAAAGCTGTAGAAGAGCAATGAGAACTGAAACCTGAGCCTGGTGAATGAGAGACTAAAACAACTTTATATGAGTGCAAGTCTTTGGTTCCAGATGCAATTCATTCTATGCTGCTAAAGCAATCAGCAAGTGTAATCACAAAGCTGACTCTTATAATCTCAGAGAGAGAGCTCAGAAAGAAATAATCAGGGCCTGGAGATTGGTCAGATGTACTTCAAATTTTATGAGCTGCAGGAGTGGAGAAGTGGATTCCAGAAATCACAGACATATAAACTTAATATTAATCTTCAGTCAAATGTGAGAATAGATTATGAAAATGAGTGGTTTCTGAATACTTAGAAAATACAGTAATCTCTAGATGACAGCATGAATTCAAATAGAACAAATAAGGCCAAATCCACTGCATTTACATCTTGGAAAATATTGATTACTAGACTTCTTAGATGCAGGAAAGAAGAATAGTAATAACTTACAGTTACTGAGCTCCAACTATCTGTAAGGCACTGTTCTAAACATCCCATATGTGGGATGCAACATTCCATATTCAACAACCTATTTTATAGTTGAAAAAACAGTCTTAGAAATTAAAGTACTTGCCCAAGATCACACAATTAGCAAAGCCAGGGAAAAAAGGTGCATTTTGGCCAGAACGGTATTCAAGATATTTTTTTATGCTATTTTTGCAAATACATTGTTTAAATGTGAGTTGGATATTAATGTAGTTGGTAAGTTTCCTGGTCTATATCAACCTAAACAAAAGAAATCTTTAGGGGATGTGCCTCAGAACTCTGTCTTGGCCCTATATTGATTCTGATTGTTTATAAGATAAAGACACAGAAGACATGCTTATAAAATCCCCAGAGTACACAATCCAGGAGAAAAAAACTAAAGTTAAAGTGAAATGTAATAAGGGTGAATGTAAAGCTTTACAACGGAGAAGAAATGAAGTGCTCACTTAGGAGCTCTTTATAAGCGGAGTTAGCCACCTGAGTTTAAGGAGGGCAGCTAATTGGTAACTAAAAGAACCAATGCAAATCTACCTACCAGGACACTGAGAACATATCAACATCAATCTGTAAACTCTGTTGCTGGTCAGCCTACATCACCATTGTATTCATTTCTACACTCACATTTTTAAGAGCTATACTCATTAAAAAATAGTAGTTAAAAGCATGCATCCAGTTAAAGGTTAAAACAATGTCATGTGAAAATATATGCTTAACAAAGCTAAACAGAATAATGGTCTTCAAATAATGGTCTTACAAATAATATTTGAAAAGGTGTTAAGAGAATAATTGGCTTTACTCAGTACCACTGCAGAGAAGTAAAATGAAGGCAACGGCAGAACTTGCTCACCTCACAGGACAGAGGATGGAGCTACTGCACGTGAAGTACCTACAACAGTACCTGGCTTACAATTAAGTGCTCAGTAACTTGCAACAATTTTCATAGTAACTACATGAAGAAATTAATAATTAAGGTCCTACTTTATGCCAAACACTGCAATTAAGATACGATACTTCATTACATCCTTACAAGAACCCTAGGGGATTTGTTTAACTCTGATTTACAGAAAAGGAGCCAGGGTTTCAGAGAAGTTGCTTGCTCACATCTAATATGACATGGAACTCGATTCCAACAAAAGTTTCCCTGACTCCAAAGCCCACGTTCTTTCTACTATTTCATTCCACCTCCAAAAGCCTAACAACAGAACAGGTTTTCTCCTAAGGTAATGAGCTACTTAACATACACAACTTGAGTAGTTTGAAAAGCTGAACTACTACCAGGGGCACCTGGGTGGCTCAAGCCTTAAGCTTCTGTCTTTGGTCCCCATAGGGATCCCTGCTCAGCGGGAAGCCTGCTTCTCCCACTCCCACTCCCACTCTCCCTGCTTGCATTCCCTCTCGATGTCTCTGTCAAATCAATAAATAAAATCTTAAAGAAAAAGCCTAGTTATCATAAAAAGGGTAGTAAAATATCTAAGAATAATACTGTATTCAGGTTAAATACCTCAAAATACAAGATGCTGCTGTGTTCAATAATAATTTATTTTCAATGGATGTCTTCCCACTAAAATTTCATTTTATTATACCTGTTATTGTTAGCCAAGTAACACTGTCTAATACAATGGGCCAATTTACCAGAACTACTTATATCTATTAATAAACTATATGTTATACTTTGTATAAAAATATTTTTTAAAGTTTCAGCATCAAAACAAATAGAAGAAACTAAATGAGCTGTCATATTAGCTTCTGCCCACTCATCCCATCTGTCTTCTCTCTCCTTTTATTTTATGGAACCCTGATTTGCTCTGTAAGATGCAACAAGATGTAGGATGAAAAATATTAAGATTACTATCAAAAAATTTAATAACTATGTTATTTTGTCTTTATGTTTCAATTAGGAAACAAAGTCAAGACAATTACTAATTTGTAAACTTATATTAATTAGATGTGTTTGTTTCTAATAGCTATGAGTTGGCAAGCATTTCTGATATGTTTATTTGGAACATCTCAAATATTCTTTTGGGGAGTTATCTGTCACATATCCAATTCAAATGAGCTTATATAATCCATCACCACTGTTGAATGGAATCAAAAGATGAAATATTAAAAGAATCTTGAGCCCACCCTGCCCTATTATTACAGACAAAGTAAAACAAAAGCCCATTACTTTATGGTAACATCACAAGTTGATCCACCTTTCCCTCCCATTCCCTCACCTCCCCCCTGCAGGTACATATCTCATAATTTAGCAAAGCCTCTAATTAGAAGCTCAAATAGCAGCATTTTCATTCAACATTTACTGAGTGCCTATTATTTGCCACACTGCTACTAGAGACACTGTGGTTATACAGCAGTAACCAAAACAGACATGGCTACTGCAGTTTACAGTGTGATGTGGGACACACACATTAACCAAATACCATTCACATAAATAGCAAAGTAACTACAAATTATGAAAAGCGGTATGACAAAGTATACTTAAAGGACCTAATTTCAACTGGGGTCTCATGCAAGGAGACCTTAAGGAAGTGGTGCTTAAGCAAAGACCTAAAGGATAAGTAGGAGTCAGGGAAGGAGAGAGAAGAGGGAAGAGGATTCCAGAAGACAAAACAAATCCAGTTCTTAAATATTTCATAAGGAAGCTCATTATTTAGTAAAGCCAGTGTTCTTTCTGGAAATCAGTAAATCAGTAAAGGTTAAAGAGTTAAAATGTTTTTCTTATTCTGAGTAGCATAATATTTACCATGACTTCTTACCAGTAATGGGTTGTCCTGGTTCAGTTTAGTTTTGTGTGTCAGAAATGTTAATGAATGGAGGGCCTTCCCACCCCCCCATCCTTGATACCTACACTTATTCTTTTAGCATGTAAAAAAGCACATGGCCCTTTTCAGTACAATCCTGACTACTGTCCAGAAGTCAATGTCTATGTTTGCCTTGATACAGGCTTGACCTGGCTTAATAATCCTAGTGTTGTTTTTGTATTGTATATTATATATTTATATTGTATACTGTATTAACAATTCAAATGACTTGGTTGAGTTTTTAAAATCATAGTCTGTAGCATTCCTGGCATCTATTTATGGATTTTCAAAAATATAACTATTCCTTAGGTTAATATAATATTTTTCCTAAGAGCTCAGCATTTAACTAAATTGTTTACTGCTAAAATTCTGCTCATCTGGACCAGTGACATTTGAATCTCGGTCCTTCCACTCTCAGAGAGAGTACAGAGAGCACACCATGTCTGCTCGATGCTCATGCACTGAAAAGTTTATCGGGTAATAAGATTATAGTCTGCCAATCTGGCCAATGCTGTATGAATCTATGCTGGGCTTGATGGACCTTCATTGCCTCTCTCTGCCCCAGCAGTATCTGAGAAATCTGACTGGCTAACAGCCAATCAGCAATTTCTCACACAATGTCACTGTAAACTAACCATACAAGTGGAGAAAACTTTTCTTCTGCACTAAAATTAAAATGAAAACATCTAAGTGTATCATGTCAAATTTTTCCACTGCTCCAAAGAGGCACAAATACAAGTTCACAGTTTAAATTACATAATCAGAGACTCACAGCAATACCAGCACAGATGACTGTAAACCATAAAATTATTATTAAGCCAAATTAAAATCTGTACTAGCAAATAATTTCCCCATGTAGCCAGTTCTTAAAAAGTAGTTTCTTTTAAAAATGAACAATTAATTTCAATATGGTAATATTTTCATCAGTTTTAGAAAGTCTTTTTTAAAAAAGATTTAGAAGTCTTTTTAAAAATGAGAAAATGTCCCTTAAAAGTGCATTTAAATGTTTTTTTTTAAATCTTTTTTTTTTTTAACATTTTATTTATTTGACAGAGAGCTGGAGAGCACACACAGGGGGAGCGGCAGGAGAGGGGAAAAGCAGGGTCCCCACTGAGCAGGGAGCCCAATGTGGGACTTGATCCCAGGACCCTCGGCACATGACCTGAGCTGAAGGCAGTTGTTTAACCAACTGAGCCACCCAGATGCCCTGGTTTTTTCAATTCTAATGTAATTTAAAAATTTTCATGCCCAAAAGCTTGATTTATTATAACCTTTTTTTTTCTGCACATGGCAGTGTTAAATGAAAACCCACTGAGAGAAATTTCTCTTTTAAGGAGGTCATCTATTGAAACCGAAAGCTCATAAATTTGGGTAGAGACTCACTACTGAGATACTTAAAAAAATCAGTCTCTATATATGAAACAGACAACATCTTGAATGTGAGTCATCCTAAAAAAGTGAAATGCTATCCACCAAATTATAGAACTTAGTATGGAAACTGGTCTGTCAAACACTCCAAGCTTATCTGATCAGATCTACCACATCTATATTACCTGCTGAAGCAAAACCTAACATGAAAGCTTCGTGACATGTTTAAAATATTTTTACTAAAACTTCTAACTTCTTCTTGGCTGAATTTTCATGCTTGCTCTCAATTCAGATCCTAACAGGGGAGGAAGAAAAGGTTCTTTTGATAAAATAAAACTCAGAAGTCTAGAGCTAGGTCAGGGAACTTTATGGATGTCCTCATACGCATTAGAGGACGCATGAGAAGTTGGTAAGTAAACTTGATCTAAGCGAAATCACTGTCGCTAAAAAAGCAGGAAAGAACTGCCACATCAAGTACAAAGTCGAAGCAGTGTAAGAGTGATACAATATAGCATTTTCTAGGGTACAGATTAAGGCATTTAAAAAGTTTTTGTTTCATTTGCGGCTACAGCTCATTAAAGCTGTGTAGTACCAACTATTAGTTCAGGGTGTAACTTATCCTTCCTAATCAAAGATGACACCGATATCTTATTTCCTGTGGGGATGGGTGTGGTTGAAGAGACAGTTATGTCCAAGCCATCAATCTGTGTATGGAGAAGTCTGCGGGTCTCACACACGCTTGTCGCTTGATTTTATATTCGTGCCTGCAGTCGGCAAGGCCTATGCTGCGATGACTTCAAATAAAATATCCAACAGGCAATCGAGTAGTCTGTGGTTATTGTTACTGCTCAGAGAAACAGACGCACTCCTCAGCGTTTCATCTCAAGAAAAACCTCCCGGGGGTGAGAACAACTCAGAGCAAGGCTGCAACTTGCAAAACTAAGCACAGTCAGGAAACTCGGGTGGGGGCTCACGCATTCTCTAAGCACCATTTACTCACTCCTTTGAGACGGCTGCAACACGAAGTGATGAAATGAATAGGGGGGAAAAAAAAGGATCATCCCCAATTCGGCAGCTTGACTGTCGCTGGGCCGGCGTCGGGACCAGCCGGAGGGACCCCGAAACTGCCTGCTCCCGCGGCGGTCGCCCGCGGAGCGCGGACCCAAGTTGGCCTCCGCGTCCACGCCGGAACTTGGCCCCGTCTGGCGGCCGCGCCGGCGCCCCCGCTCGCCGCAGCGCCCCCCGCCCGCTCCGGGCTCCGCCAACTTCCCGCCCAGCCCCGGCGGTCGCCGCCCAGCCCCGCGCGGGGCCCGAGTCCCGCCGCCGCCGCCGCCGCGTGCGGGCGGGTGGGGGAGGGGCCGCCGCCGCCTCACCCGACGGGCCGCGAGAACAAAGCGGCGGCCGCGGCGGCGCTAACTTTTTCGGTGTCTGATCCGCGCTCCCTGAGGCGACTACTTACAGAGGCGGGCTCCGCCGGCCGTGAGAAACTCCGCGGATGCCAGCGTCTGAATCCCAGACGAGGCGCCAGCGAGGCTTCACGCGCCTCGCAGGATCCCGCCCGCCGCTGGCGCCCCTTCCTCCCTCCCTCCCTCCTCCCCGTCCCGTCCTGAGGCCCGGGGGCGGGGGGCCGGGGCGTGCGGGGCGGGGGCGCGCGGCCGGCGCGGGGCCTGCCGGGAGCTGTAGTTTCCGGGCGGGCCCGAGCGGGTGGTAGCCGCGCGGGGATGCCACTGTGCCTTTGCACTGTGCAGGGACAGCGAGGGCTCTGCGTCCTCGGACGTCCCTGTGTCTCCGTGGGCGCGGGGGAGCGGGACACGACGGTGTATTTCAACCAGTTACATACGGTACTAGAACCCACCATTGCCTTTTTCTCTTTAATCGTCCGCTCTGACGGAGGCCACGGTGGTAAGGAACCGAGAGGTGACAACTTGAATGGGGGACTCGGAAGGGGTCTACAGCAGAGAGCAGTTTCCACCCTGATTGCTCTTCTCCCTGCTCCCCACGTTCTCCTCCCTCGGGCCTGCCTCCCAGGTGGCCGCCTGGCGCCGCAGCCCCAGGCATCCTGCACCCGACGCAAGGACGTCCAGAGCCCTTCATCTAAGCAGAGTAAAATGAAGTGGTAACTTTTGTTTCCTACTTGTCCATCATTCAGCTCGCGGGTGTCCCCTGCCATCAAAGTGAAGCGCAGTCAAGAATCATGAACCTAGGCCTCCACGTCCAGGGAAACAGGGTAACAATGCCCGGGGAACGGGGAGGGGTGGGGATCAGGATGAGGATCTAGAGGGAAAAGACATTATGTGGTAAATTGTAACTTTAATGTGAGAAGAAAACCTGACCAGCTGACAGTTGCTGTCCCAGTAAGGACCTAGTTCTCCTTCTGTCAAGGTTTTATCTCAAAAATACTTAAGTAAAACATATTGAGACAAGCTGGATGGGCTGCTTATGAACGATCCATCCATCCCCACGCAGTGGTCTAAGGCAGCTTCTGAGAACAGAAAGAAAAGAAAGTTAAGTGTCTCCCTCTGTTTTATACTAAGTCATCAGTCTTGGCGGATGTTCTTGTATTTAAACTTAAGAAATGGGAATTTTTAAATAATTTATATTAAAGATGGGGCAAGTAAAATTGTGTGTAACTCTGATCTACTCTGAAACTATTGTTTAGAAAAGACATTTCTGAAATACTTTCAGGAATTGGAAGCTGCCAAATGTCCCATATCCCGAAGCTGCCAAATGTACCCATACCCTGTCGATCTAATATTTTATATTTAGTCTTATTCTATTATTGTTTTATTTTAAAATTGAAAGTAAATCTACTCAAGTTTACATTATTTTCAAAGAACCCTCTTACCTAACTTTGCCTTTTTCTTCCTTCCACTTTCCAACAGACATTTTAGTCCAGCCCCAAATATTCTCTCTCAGCAAGATTCCCAGGACCTCATTGGAGCAGTTTACAGCCAGTCCCATCTCACTAGTAACTTCCATTTTCTCTCATGGTCCTTAAAGAGACAGAAGTTGCTCTTCCTAGAAGTAACCTTTCTAAACAAATCAAGCTCATTATTTAGAGATTTAAGGATTTGTGTGTGTGAGAAGAAAAAAAAAATATATATATATATTCATTCCATTTCCACTGCTCTGCTTCTCTTTTTAAAAATAAAATTGTTTCCTCCACTTTAAATGAATTTTTCAACAATACATTTTAGCATAAGTCTATCTTTGTACCTGTAATCTTTTGCTGGACATGAACTACAATTTCCTCAAAACATTTTACTCCTATTCCAGAAGCATTGCAGTGATTAAGATTTGGTTTAATAAGTAAACATATTCCCATGTGACATTTTTAAGCCTTGAAAGAAAATATAATCGGAGTGACCATGATGGAAAAGATTTTATTTCTTGGTGGTGGTTTATGAATATTGGAAGCTTACAATCTTCCTCTTGTGAGACTATAGTTGCAAGTCTTGTCCCACATTCACTGGCCTCCGTTGTACTCAATGACATGCAACATAATCATTCAGATGTGTACCTGCTATAAACAAAACGAGTCAACATTTGTGACTTAAGAGAGCAGAGTTACCTGATTCAGAATCCTAAATGGAAAAAAAAGATGATTTGCTAGGGTTCCTACTAGAGGAAATGCTCATTATTCTAAAACTTTGGCTGGGTTTAATTTATAGAATGTGATTCCTGAAAAAATTATTTTGTTTTGTGGGGTTTTTTTTCCATGAGGTTGAAACATAAGTGAAAAATGCACCACAAAAAAAACCTCTCTTTTGAAATACTATAGACTGGTTATAGTGTATTTTGAAAAGCCAACTGAGAAAGAAAACAAAGGTGTTGTGGACCTGGATAGGGAAGCAGTATTAAAATTAATTCTCATGCCAACACTGGCCAGAGCAAAGGAGTTAAGCAAGTGGGCTCCCTCACTCGTAGTCTGGAAATTGTAGCTGCCTAGAAGGACCAGTTAGAAGCAAAGGGTTGGGATGGGACTTGGAAGGCAGAATCCAATCCAGTCTCTGTCGTGTTGCAGGTGCATGCTGCTCAGTCTCAACTAAGAATTGATGTTCTTGTCCGTGAAATGCAGAAAGATGATTCCGTGCCCCTACGGGATTGTTGTGAGAAGGAAGAGATGCCCTGAGTGGACCACACATGCAGTGGGCATTGGAGGTATCCCCCCCGCCCCCCGCCCAGGATGCATCATGGTTCTGCCACTGAACAGCTGTGTGGCCACAGGCACAGTCACTTCAGTCAGCTTCTGTCTCAGCATCAGTTACATCCAAGTCACCGGTATCATCCTTGGATGATAGCACTCCTTACCCGGGGATTTGTGCAAAAACAAAATGACATAACACATAGATGACACTTTAAAAAAAATTCACAAGTGAATGCTCAATAAAATGTTAGCTATTATTCACGTTAAAGAGCTTTTTTGGGTGCCACATCTCCTGGCAACACAGAGAAAGAAAAGTTAACAAGCTTGAGTCTGTGAAGGGAAATTTAAGATAATAGTGAAGAGTTTAAATAACCCAGGAGTCCCTATGGCTGTAGGATGAATTCTTTTTTACATCCTCAAAGGAAGGTCCGACTGCACAGGTACTCGGCTGACCAGAAGGCATCACTGTGACGCTTTCTACACTGATAGCTCAGGTGTTCCCATGCCAGATAAAATCACTAAATGGTCTTATATTTGTTTGTTTCATTTTTAATAAAGTAATCGGACTATACTGAACATTATTATAATAATACTCTGATCATACATCTCAAATTTCCAAATCTCCAGAAAGAATTCTGACTAACCCTAGACTCCAAACTCTTTCCTAGTTCCTTGTAGGATCATGGAACATGTGGCTGATTGGCTTGCTTGACTTTTCCCCTAGATTCTCCTTACAGTCCTTGGTGTACAGACTCAATAAACATTTTATTTTAAAGATCTTATTTATTTGACAGACAGAGATCACAAGCAGGCAGAGAAGTAGGCAGAGAGAGGAGGAAGCAGGCTCTCCACTGAGCAGAGAGCCCGATGCGGGGCTCGATCCCAGGACCCTGGGATCATGACCTGAGCTGAAGGCAGAGGCTTTAACCCACTGAGCCACCCAGGTGCCCCTCAATAAACATTTTTGAGAGGCTACTATGTGTAGGGCATTTGATAGGATCTATAGGTGAAACGATTGCTGTTCTTGGGGACTACTGTTTATTAAACAAGGTATATAAAGATCTGTCATATGGAGAAAAGAGTAAGAAAGTAAGTAGGAGACAAAATAAAAGGTTAAAAGATGGCAGAGAAGTACAAGACCTACCCCGATCTGGAGAAGGCTAAATACATGGACAAAGAGGATTTTAGCTGGGCTTTGAAGAATGAGTAGGATTAGAAATATGGGGGAGGAGAATGGGGGGAAAAGGCAAAGTCCAGGTGGAAGCAATAGTGAGCAAAAGCACATATGTATAAAAACATAGGGCATAGCTATGGACCAGAGTTTGCTTAGGCTGAGCCATAGGATTTTTTTCCTCACAATTTTTAACAATTGAGGTGTAATTCTCAAACTATAAATTTTACCTTTTTAAAGTGCACTGTTTACTGGTTTTGAGTATATTCCCAAATTATGCAACATTATGATTATCTAATTTCAGAATATTTTCATCGCCCCCAAAAGAAACTCCATGTCCATTAGCAATCACTCCCTGTGACCCTTGGAGGTGGCCAGCCCACCCAGACAGCTTCCAGTGGACTCACAGTTGCTTGCATTTGGAAAACTTGTGTGGGCAGGTGGGGGGAATGGTAAGTGTGGATGGGCTGCTGGTAGGACACAGGCTGTACTTGTTACACTTGGCTCCAAACAAATCTTACAAATCTCTACCTCTATCTTAACGAATCTCTACCTCTATCTTGATCCCTTTCTATAAACACTTGAATGTTCCACAGAAAGATCACAAATTCAAGTGTCCCTAACTGAACTCATCTTTGCCTGGAAACCTTTGATTCTTCTTATATTTCCAATCTTAGTGTGTTGTGTTACCATCAGTGTAGTCATCTAAGACAAACTTCTTGGTCAGCCTAGACTCCTTTTCCCTTGTTCTCAGATCCAGTTAATGACCAAGTGCCATCAATTTCATACCGTCCTAGTTCTTGTGTTGTTTGCCTCTTCTTTTTCACTCTGACTGTCTTAGTTCAGGCCTCCATTAGCGCTTTCCTAATATACAGAAATGACCAAGAGATTTCTTTTTCTTTTTTTAAAAATATTTTTATTTATTTATTTGACAGAGATCACAAGTAGGCAGAGAGGCAGGCAGAGAGAGAGAGGAGGAAGCAGGCTCCCTGCCGAGCAGAGCACCCGATGCAGGGCTTGATCCCAGGACCCTGGGATCATGACCTGAGCTGAAGGCAGAGGCTTTAACCCACTGAGCCACTCAGGCGCCCCATGACCAAGAGATTTCTAAGACATTTTCCTGCTTGATTGAATCTTCTCTTTAGTCCATTCTCTACCCTGCCACCAAAGGGATAGTTCTAAAATGCAAAATCTGACTCCTTGTGGTTGAAACCCTTCAGTAGCTAACCAGTGCCTTCACTGTGCAAACTTTTTGGTGTGGTGCACAATGTGCCCCCTCCTGTCTTCTCCTATTGTTATCTCCAATTCCTCACATACCTATCACCTCAAGCAGTGAGGAACTGTTGACAGCTTCCCACTGTATTTTTGCTCATATGATATCTTTCTCCCCCCTTTCTAACTGGTAACCAAGACTCAAGCTCGTCCATGTGGCCTCTCCCATCCACTTCAGGCAGATTGAGAATAACCATGCCTTTCCTTGTGCTCCAGACAGGTTGTTTCCATAGCACACATAACATTTATCACACAACTCTCTCTGTTACTAAACTGTAAGCTCCTGGAAAGCCGGGGCCATATAGAACTCATCCCTATCTTCTTTGCATAGTGCTTTACCCAGTCTTAGTGCTCAGTGCTCCACTGAGATTTGAGAGTCCTTGCATAGGATGGAGACTGAAACTATGCAAAGGGATGAAATTATCTGCAGGAAGACCAGGAATGGAAATTACATTTATTGAGGTCTTACTCTTGAAAAGGAAGGGAAGTCTAACACATTCTACATCATGGATGAACTTTGAGGACCGCATGCTAAATGAAATGTCAGTCACAAAAATATAAAAACTAGTGATTCCACTTCTGTGAGGTCCTTAGAGCAGTCATGTTCATGGAGACCGAAAGTAGAATGGTGGCCGCCAAGGGTTAGAAGGAGGAGAGAATGGAGAGTTATTATTTAACAGATTCAGATTTTCAGTTCAGCCAGATGACAAGAGTTCTGGAGATGGATGGTGAGGACGGTTGCCCAGTGGTGTGAATATACTTAATGCCACTGAACTGTACTCTTAAAACTGGCTAAAAGTGCAAATTTTATGTCCCGTAGATTTTACCACAATGAAAAAAAACAACAACAATGGAACAACACTAGCCCAGGATCTTACACCAACTATTACATTAACTAAAAAATATGTAACATCAAACATGAAGGAAGGGTATAAAAATAAATATCAAATACAATTACCTTGTTGACAAAACAGAGTTTTCTTAATTTTCTCATTTTGTAACAGACTGACTAAGGATAGCCATGGACAAGTGTTAATATGGAACTAGCCTTTGGGAACTAATGGCGTTAATTATGTTAAAAATAGAAGCCGAGGGAAGAAGGGCAATAATTAAAGAAGGTAGCAGTGCCAAAGCAAGATCATTGTCTGCCTGTTGTTACTGATTCGGCTCTGCTATTATGCACTATGACAAGTCAAATATTTCCTCGGATTTTTGGCAGGTACTACTCTGAATAATCATAAGGTATTTGTTTTCAGACATTCAATATTTTATTGGGAATTTCATATGCTTCCAGGTCCCTGCTCTTGTAAGGATTATGTTATCCAAAAGTTTGACACATGTAGAGTATATGCTAAGGATGGGTGTGGACTATAAAATAATAGTATCATATAACTTGCAGCAGAATACAATAAAGATAAACACGGGAAATACTGGCACACAGAGATGTGTGTAAAAAGGCTCTTCTGTAGCCATCATTCCCGTTTCCTTCATATTTTCACCCTCTAAAAATCCCGAATAATAATTTTTCCTGTATCCTTGTATAGGGCATGGTCCTGAATGTCACGTATTTCCTGTCTGAGCCATGAGCTTGTTTTCTGATCGGTGTTTATTTTCTCTAATCTAAGAGTAGAGTTGAAAGAAGGGGACCATTTCGCCTCAGACTGCAATGAAGATGCACATTTCTTCTTTGGTCACTTCCTCTGCTTGCAAAATTTCCTCCCTGTCTGCTTCCTAAAATTATAACTTTGTTTCTTCCTAATTTGTACTACAGGTTTAACCCTAGACTGTTGGAAAGATTTTCTTGGAAGACTAAATGAACATAGTATGAAAGACAATTACTCGATCTCTTTCACTTTCTTATGGATCTCTAAATTCAAACTTTAGTGTTGCCCATAATAGGCATGTGACTCAAAGCAGTGAGAATCAGAAAAAAAATCAAAGTTTGTCCAGCGACAGAAGGGGATTAGTCTTACTAAAATTGTATCCTGAGTAATTTAAGCTTCTTTTAAAGGGAAATTCAGGTATACTCTCAGCCTGGTCCTAATGACAGCTCTGCTGAAATGCTTTTTCAAACATTAAAATTGAAGGTGGATTAGCTCATCTGATTTACTACAGTCTGAACAACCTTGTATATATAAACCATATTTGGAAAGGATTTTTTATGACCTCAATCTGGGCTGTTTTAGAACTACTAAAACATTTGAAATACTTTGCTAATGTTTTCAGATATATAAATAAAACAAACATCATAAATTCATCCTAAGTTTAAACCTAAATTTAAGCAAAACTAAAGGTATATATAGGAACATATGTGGTTTAGGGCAGAATATAGGTTATGGTATCATGCTGCAACTTTCTATCATTATTATTAATAGCTATGGTGGCATAGTCAACTTTTTTTTAAATGAGTGTTGCTATTTTCTGTGTATTTGTGTCATATTTATTTGCTTTCTTAACATTTTATTTTGGAATTTATTTATTTATTTTAGAGCCTGCCTTCCTCTCTCATTTGAGACTGCCGGGCCTAACCCGAATCTTAAAACAAGTTTTTGTTTGTTTGTTTGTTTATGAGTTGAAAATTACTCTTGGAATTATTGTCCTTTCATGAAAAGTCAGAAAGTGTCAAATTAACAACCACAATTAATACTGCTTCAGGATCACAAAACTGAGAGAAAGGGAGCTTTTACAGTTAACTCTGATTACAGACTGTGTAGCATGATCAGTAGAATAGCCTCATAATTTCATATCATTGGAACAATGATAAAGAGAACAGAATGCCTTGGAAAATCTGTAAGTGACCCCAAAGCAAAAGACAACCAAATGCCTTAGCCTTGACTTTAGATTATATTAGTTTACATTGTGGTATTAGAAGGGGAAAAACACATTTCCCCTTCTAATAGGTATGATGTTAGACATCTGATGAAAAGAGACAAGAAACACAAAATGAGTATTCTGCTTACCACTTGGAAATCAAATAATTTCTCGTCAGGTTTTACATTCAGGAAAAGCCTACCTCGGTATATTAAAAATTAGATTTTATAAGTACTTAAATTTTCTCCTTGGAAACTGGCAAAACCAGTAAACATACACTGCCTGCCATTGAGTTGGCTTTGTGTGTGCCCAGGCAGGTTATTTCACATCTCTGTGCTTTTGTGCTCTTATCACTAACAGTGAGGATAATAGTAATATCTTTCATCATACTAATATATAGAATTAGAGGATCTTTAGAAACATGTCATTGACATACCCTCCATCTTTGATCATATTTTTACCTTGAATCAAAAAATTTAATTAGTAACTTTGAATGGAAACAAGTTCTTGTGTTAACAGCTTTTGTCTTTCACATACTATCATTGAAAATTGCCAGAAATTGTTGCCTTGTCACCTACTTAATCCTTAAAATGCAAAGAAAAAAAAGAAAAAAATTTTTTGTTATTGTTTTTGTTTAATTTTATTTATTTATTTATTTGACAGAGAGAGATCACAAGCAGAGAGGCAAGCAGAGAGAGAGGAGGAAGCAGGCTCCCTGCCAAGCAGAGAGCCTGATGCAGGGCTCGATCCCAGGACTCTGGAATCATGACCTGAGCCGAAGGCAGAGGCTTAACCCACTGAGCCACCCAGGCGCCCCTAGAGACAGAATCTTTTAAGTGAAAAATCAAAATGAATCTACAAATACACAAACTATACACTATATATATATATATATACATACTCTTCATTACAATTGGTTTATTGAAACTATACAGTCAATTTTGGTATCATACAGATCAGAGCTGTCTGTTCTGTGAGCAGTAAAGAGATGAACTTTCTTGGGGGGAGGCATTCTTCATCTTTTGATTCTCTCTATCCTCATCTCCTTGAGTAGATTAAAATTCCATACTGGAAGTGTATTTTTTTTTTTTTATCTTGAAAGCTTTTGGTTTTTAGACCCTGCACAGAAAAGTTGACTCAAAAGCAGGATAAAATTAGTGAAGAAGTAAGAGGAATTTTGCTTGGGGACAAGATGAGTGTCGGTGACAGGAATCAAGGTTTATGGGTATGTTCCCCTCCCTTTCTCTGAGAGGAGAGTGAACTGTTATTCTAAAGGGCTGGGAAGGGAGAGGGCCAGAAAACCAGAGGAAAGGAGATTTTTTTCCCAACTTTTATTGCCACCTTGACTTGACCTCTGATAAGGTGAAAGGAGCCGGGAAGATTTACAGGAAATCTGGATTCCTGAGATTTCTGAGGAACAGCGAAGGTCTGACTCTGTACTGCAGAAGCAAACATTTTAATTTTTCATTCCATTATTGAAAACTGCGGTGGGCAGATCTGGGTGGGGATATAATGTGGGTGTCTTCGAGTCTCTGTGGCAACTCAAGGAACAAAGGGCAAGGTGTTTTAGGGTGAGGCTTGTACACTGGCAAAAAGGAAAGGGGAAGGCTGAGAGTTTTGGATCTAATCTTATCTACTTCATAATTTGTCTAGGACTGGCCCATTTTAGTAATCCTTTTTTCTTTTTTTATCACCGTTATCCTCAGGGCTTTCACAAAATGATTATTAATGTTATCATTAAACTGATTATATGGTTTTTGCTTGTGTGTTTCTCAGAGTGTGGGATTAATATAATGGTTCTTAGCCCTGCTAGAATCACCTGGCAAGTTTTAAAGACATCTGATGTCCAGGCCACACACCAGACTAATCATATCAAAATCTTTCACTATGTAGTTAAAACTATAGGATAATGTATTATTTTTCCGAGGTAAAATAATTTAACCACAGCCATTCTCAAATGCTTTGGTCTCAGGACTCCTTTACCTTACTAATCTTTTCTCTGTGATTTGGGCACTGAGAATTTGGAAAATATTGGTTCACTGAGTTATGCAGATTCTCCAAATGTTGAACATTTTATTATATATTATTAAAAAAATTGCACTTGTTAAAATAACTGAGAACACAAATAGCTTTTGTTTGTGTGAATTATATCAATCAATGTCTACTGTATTGAAAATTAAAACAGGCATTTTATAAATGTTTAATCATGGCTTATTTAAAAATAACAGAAACATTACATGTTAAATAACACATTTTTAAAAAAGATTTTATTTATTTATTTGACAGAGATCACAAGTAAGCAGAGAGGCAGGCAGAGAGAAAGGAAGGGAAGCAGGCTCCCTGCCAAGCAGAGAGCCCGATGTGGGGCTCGATCCCAGGACCCTGGGATCATGTCCTGAGCCAAAGGCAGAGGCTTTAACCCACTGAGCCACCCAGGTGCCCCAGAAACAGACATACTTTATTCATTTTCTAACAAATGTCTGCCAAATATCCAACTCTGAATAATCATACATTATCAGTTACTTATTATTCTATCAGTAAATTAGAATCTTATGAAAAAAGCAGATTGTTCACTATGTATCTCAAACAATTGTCCAAGCTCTTCTTCTCCATGAGACAACTGTCCTTCAGTATGAAGTGTAAATAGTTTATGTGTACCTCCCATTTTAAAAAAATATATTTTATTTATTTATTTGACAGAGAGAGATCACAAGTAGGCAGAGAGGCAGGTCGGGGGGTGAGTGAGGGAAAGCAGGCTC
Organism: Taxidea taxus jeffersonii; assembly: GCA_003697995.1. NCBI lineage: Eukaryota > Metazoa > Chordata > Mammalia > Carnivora > Mustelidae > Taxidea > Taxidea taxus. The sequence goes on from ML101783.1 coordinate 41,413, forward strand.
TCCACTGAGCAGAGAGCGTAATGTGGGGCTCAATCCCAGGACTCTGAGATCATGACCTGAGCCGAAGGCAGAAGCTTAACCCACTCAGCCACCCAAGCGCCCATACCTCTCATTTTAATAAAAGACTTTATTTTATTTATTTGAGAGACAGCAAGAATGAGAGAGAGAGTGCAGGAGCAGTGGGGTAGGACTGAGCAGGGAGCCCAATGTGGGACTCCATCTCAGGATCCTGGGATCATGACCCAAGCTCAAGGCAGACACCCATCCATCCAACTAACTGAGCCACCCAGGTGCCCATGTACCTCCAATTTTGTCATGCAGAATATAAAAAAACTCATGCTCTCAACTTCTGCTTCTAGTCAAGATGGAGTAACAAAGATTACATTTATCATCCCATCTTAAAAAAAATTAAAGAACTATGTTCAAATATTGAGAAACAAGTATCACAAAAGAGAGATGGCAAAAGGGAAGTAAGTGACATGAGCTAGACACTTCCCCACTTGCCAACTTGAGTTTCCAGGATGCAGGGTACATAGAAGAATCCTAAAAAAGTCAAGTAGTCTCTGTGAAATGAAAGAACAGAGTTGAGAACATGGGAGGGTGGCTAGAATTTCTAGGACAGAGTGGAGGAAAGAGAGATCATTTAAGATTTCACCATAAGTCTTCATCTGAGTATGTAACAAAATGTGCAGGTGAGGAAATTCAGCAAGGTAGAAGAAAAAGCTAACAAAAAGGAGCAGGCATAACAAGCCCCAGGGGACAGATAAGGTCAGGAATCTTTCCCCTAAAATCTATTTCCCTAAATAAACCCCTCCATCTTTTAGTCAAAGTGGAAGGGTGCCTGGGTGGCTCAGTTAGTTAAGTGTCTGCCTTCAGCTCAGGTCATGATCCTGGGGGTCCAGGGATCAAGTCCCACATTGGGCTCCTTGCTCAGTGGGGAGTGCTTCTCCCTCTCACTCTCCCTCTGTACTCTCTCTCTCTTTCAAATAAATATATGAAATCCTAAAAAAAAAAGAAGAAGAAAAGTGGAATAATCTCAACATACAAGAAGCAAAGGGCAAAAATAAATGCCCAGAGAGTATTGCTTCAACAGGGTCAAATTACACCTGCATTATAAACTGCTCTGCTGCAGCCTAACAAAATTAAAAGCAAGCCTCCAAAGGATCAAACTATTTTCACCTCAACTTTGTTTCAAAGATTAAGAATGTTTAAAGAAAAACAAATATGCCCAGCACCCAAAAAAGTAAAATTTGCAACGTCTGATACCTAATAAAAAATTACCAGGGTAGCAAAGAAGTAGCAATATACAACCATAATGAAGTGGGAAAAAAATCAATTAATAGAAATGACACAGATGATAAATTAGCAGATAGAGATATTAAAAACAGTTGTCATAACTATATTCTGTACAAGAAGGTAAAGGAAAGATTAAACATATTAAGGATAGTGTAAAGAAAATCTAAATTAAACCTCTAGAGAAGGAAAACAGCAATGTCTGGGTTGAAAAGTAACTGGATGGAATCAATAACAGATTAGGTACCATAAGAAAAATTAGTGAACTTGAAGATATAGAAATGGAAACTATAGATATAATAAAATAGACAAAGAAAAAAAAAACAGAAAAAAAAAAATCAGAGCACTGTTGAACTGTGAGAAAAATCTCCAGCAACCTAATATGTGTGTAAGTGGAGCCCCCAATGGAGGAAGGCAGATAAAAATACTTGAAGATGTAATAGCTAAATATTTTCCAAATTTGATGAAAACTTAAAATCCATTGGTCCAAGATACTCTGTGAACCCCAAGCATGAGAACATAAAATTCCACCAAAGCATATCACAATCAAAGTGCTTAAAATTGTGATAAAGAGAAAATCTTAAGACAGATTGGATCGCATTACATGCAGAGGGAAAAAAAAATTAGGATGACAGTCGATTTCTCATCAGAAACAAAGCAAGCAAGAAGACATTGGAGAAATATCTTTAAAGTACTGAATGAGGGGCATCTGGGTGACTCAATCCGATTGAGCCCGGATTCAACAGGGAGCCTGCTTCACTCTCTCCTCCTGCCCCTCCACCCACCCTGCACATGCTCGCTCACACGTATGCTTTCTCTCTCTCTCTCTCTATCAAATAAATATATAAAATCTTTATTAAAAAAGTACTGAAAGAGGGACGCCTGGGTGGCTCAGTTGGTTAAGCAGCTGCTTTCGGCTCAGGTCATGATCCCAGCGTCCTGGGATCGAGTCCCACATCGGGCTCCTTGCTTGGCAGGGAGCCTGCTTCTCCCTCAGCCTCTGCCTGCCTCTCTATCTACCTGTGCTCTCTCTCTCTCTCTAACTAATAAATAAATAAAATCTTAAAAAAAAAAAAAAAGTACTGAAAGAAAAAAGCTGTCAACATAGAATTCTATACTCAGTGAAAGTATCTTTTAAAAAAATAGAGGGAAAATAAATGTTTTTTAGCATAAAAAAATTGCTACCATACCTGTGCTACAAAAAATGTTAAAAGATGTTCTCTGGCCAGAAGGAGAATGACACCAGATGGACATATGTGTCTATACAAAGCAAGGAAGAGTAACATAAATGGTAAATATAAAAGACTTTTAAAAACCTTATTTTAACAATTTCTTTGAAAAGTAACTAATGCAAAGATAATAGCAAGTAAAAGATATATAAAAATATATAAGTAAAATATCACAAAGACTAAAAAGGGAAAGAGAAGTATGCTATTGTAAGATTCTTCTTTTTTTTTTTTTTTAAGATTTTACGTATTTATGTTGGGGTGGGGAGAAGGAGAGGGAGAGAAGCAAACCCTGCTGAGTGAGGAGCCCAACATACGGCTCAATCCCACAACTCTGAGATAATGACCTGAGCCAAAATCAAGAGTCAGACACTTAACTGACTGACCCACTCAGGTGCCCCATAAGATTCATGTACTATACAATAAGTGATATAATAATTCTTAGTGGTAGACAGTAACATATTAATGCTATATATTGTAGGTCTTAAAACAGCTACTAAAAATCAAACAGTATACCTGAAAAGCTAACAAAGGAGATAAAATAAAATAATAAAAATAATAAGTTAATTCAAGATAAATCAGAAAAAGTAGTAAAAAATGACCAAAGAAGAGATGGAACAAATAGAAAAAAAATAGAGTGGTACATTTAAATTTGACCATAATCACATTAAATATAAATAATCTAAACACTCAATTTAAAAGCCAGAGATTGCCTAATTGGATTAAAAAAAAAAGACCTCACTATATGCTGTTTACAAGAAACTCACTTTATATGTAAATAAGAAAATAGTTCAAAAGTAAAAGGAATGGGAAAGATATACCATGCTAACACTAATCAAAAGACAGTTGGAGTGGTTACATTAATATTAGAAAAAAGCAAATTTCAGAGCAAAGAATATTATCAAGTATAAAAGGGTTGTTTTGTAATGATAAAAGGGTCAATTTGTCAACAGGATTTTGCAATCTTAAATATTTATGCCCTCAATAAGAAAGCTTAGAAATACATGACATAAAAATTAATAGAACTATAAGAATTAGGCAAATCCACAATTACAGTCAGAGATTTCAGCCTCACTCCCTCAGTAATCAATAGATTGTATAGACAGAAAACCAGTTATTAACTGGAAGATTTGGAGAACATTATCAACTACCTTACCTAGTTGATGTTTATAGAGCATTCTACCAATAACAGCAAACTACTTTTTTTTTTTTAAATGTGCAGAAGGAACACTTACTAAGATAGATGATATTCTGGGCTATAAACAAATTCTCAAAAAATTTTAAAGGGTTCATCCATACCAAATATCTTCCCTGATTATGGACAGAATTAAATTTGAAATCAATAACAAAAAAGATATCAGAGAAATCCTCAGGTATTTGGAAACAAAATAACATAATTTAAATAACCCATGGGTAAAATATGGATATGTTCATTTTCTTGATGGTGGCGATCATTTCAGAGGTGTAAACATATGTTAAAACTCATCAGGTTATATACTTTAAATTTGTACAGTTTAATGTATTTTAATTATATCTCAATAAAGCTGTTAAAAACTAGACATGCACTCGATCAAGGGTTGAGATTGAATAATATCCACGATTTGTATTGCTTCATTGTGATATTCTTAAGTGAGATTGGCTCTTTTGTTTTATTTGTCTGTTCTTTTCCTTTTCCTTTTTTTTTTTACTGCATATCAGTGAATAATACAATGACTTCTAAGTAAACAGTTTTTTTTAATAGTACAGTTTTATGTCCTGTCTTAGTAAGTGCTAAGGTACCAGCAGTTTTGCATCATCAGTATAAAATTAATGCAGTAAAATAAGCTAATTTTGCTTTAGTATCATTATAAATGTTGATTAAACCTTGTAGACATTTGAAAGAGCCTTAGAGAAACCCCAGGACTCCATGGGTCACATTTTGAGAACTACTGGTTTTTTTTTTTAAAGATTTTATTTATTTATTAGACAGACAGAGATCACAAGTAGGCAGAGAGGCAGGCAGAGAGAGGAGGAAGCAGGCTCTCCACGGAGCAGAGAGCCCGATGCGGGGCTCGATCCCAGGACCCTGGGATCATGACCTGAGCCGAAGGCAGAGGCTTTAACCCACTGAGCCACCCAGGCGCCCCGAACTACTGTTTTTTTTAAAAAAATATATTTTATTTATCTATTTGAGAGAGAGACAGAAAGAGAGAGAGCACAAGCAGGGGAGAGGGACAAAGGAGAGGGAAAGCAGGCTCCCCACTGAGCAGGGAGCCCAACACAGGGCTCTAATCCAGGACCCTGGGATCATGACCTGAGCAGAAGGCAGACTCTTAACTGATGGAGCCACCCAGGCACCCCAAGAACTACTGTTTTAACAAAATGTTCTGGTTATGACTGCATTAGTCTAATGGTGGGACTAGCTGTGTGAAACATGGCAACTACACAGAGATGATCTTTTATAGCAGTTGGGTCCTTAATATGTATCACAGTATAGAATCTATACAATCACCACTCCTCTCATGATTAGTGCTGTCACTGCATACACAATTGATTTTTTGTCCATGATGAGAAATGGGCCGCAATTCTTTAATTAGATCTAATAGTCAGGGCTTATCTTCCATGGGAAGAGTGTGAAGAAGGGACAAGTTGCAGCAGGAGGAAAAAATAGCAGATCTAAGGGATTTCTGACAATTTCCAGAACGAAAGAAGGGGGAAAAGTAGAATGAGTAAAGGAAAAGGGAAGAAGGATATTTATTTAGTGTATCAGGTGCAAGAAGAGATCTGAATAAAGAAGTAGTAGGGATACATAGAGGCTTGTGTCAGATTTCTAATTTTATGGAGAGTTGTCAAAAGAGCCCACGTGTAAAAACCAGTTTACTCATTAAAATCAATTTCACTGGCGCCTGGGTGGCTCAGTTGTTTAAAGGACTGCCTTCGGCTCAGGTCATGATCCTGGAGTCCCAGGATGGAGTCCCCATTGGGCTCCCAGCTCCATGGGTAGTCTGCTTCTCCCTCTGACTTTCTCCCCTCTCATGCTCTCTCTCTTTCTCTCTCAAATAAATAAAATCTTTAAAAAAATAATAAAATCAGTTTCACTTACATGCATCCCTGGTGGGTGCAGAGAGGCACCGCTCAGATGCCCCTTCAGGGAGGGACTCTGCTCCTGCTGGAGGAGTGCTTTGGGCAGGCAAACAGCCTCTAACTGTCCGCTCCTTTGGCAGCAAAGAGCTGCTTGCAGGAAGTCAGCCCATTGAGGTGGGGCTAGAAAGCCCTAGACATTTTGGCTCACCGTGTGACAGCTCCCGGCAGGGCTTTCAGCTCCAGGGCACCCCACAGGATTGGGTGAGGCTGTGGAGGGGGGACCCACTTTGCCGATAACTTTCCCCTCTGCCCAGTCTCTTTCCTCCCTCTCCCCACCTCAGAGGTTTGTCCCAAGGGCACTCCTACGACACACCCTGAATGCTAAACTCTTGTTTCAGAATCAGCTTCCTGTAGCTTCCAAACTACAGCAGCATCTGTTGACTAAACTGTAACCAAAACTGAAGAAAACTGGAGAATGCAAGATGATGAAAAAGCATCATAAAATTACATGTTAACACTTTAACTCGAGTGTTTCTTTGTTATTTTGATTTGCTTGTACTTAGTGTGATATTACCTTTAACATTTTGTTTCATATTGGTTTGGTTTGCTATTCCTACCTTCCCTTTCTTACAGGAATCCTATTGTGGAAAGATAAAAAGGTAACAGGGTAAGAAAAACAATTAGGTGGTTTCTTCCCCTGTCACTCAGGAAATCCACTATTTCAAGGTTGGCTTAAGTAGCAAGAGAGGAAACATACTAGGAGATGTGGCAGTGGTTTTGTTCTAAGTATTATATTAATAGAAAGTTCTGAAGTCGTCTGATTATTAGAAGAACTGTCCCTGAAGGGAATAAAGAATTTAATTTTAAGCCTGAAGATTTAAATTGTCATTCAGAATTCTCAGACATGAAAAGCATTAGTAATTCTGAACATAAACAGGAAAGTAGGTACTTCCATCCTGTCTTCCCCTGTGGCTCCAGAGGAGGGCAGAGCAGTGGATTCCCAGGCCTGCCTGGGTTTGAAACTCACTCTTAAGAGTTTGGGAGAGAGGGCTGCCTGGGTGGCTCAGAGGGTTAAGCCTCTGCCTTCAGGTCAGGTCATGGTCTCAGGGTCATGGTCTCAGGGTCATGGTCTCAGGGTCA
>RCUC01131015.1:0-10494 GCA_003697995.1 Taxidea taxus jeffersonii
GTTTCTGGTGTCTTGGCTGATGAAAATAATGCTTCTTGAACATGGAAGGGGGTGTAGGAATTTCTTGCACATTTTCCTCTGTTTACTATGGTATGTTCCCAGATGTGGAACTGCGGGATCCTATGGTAGATCTCTTTTTAACTTTTTGAGGAACCTCCGTAGTGTTTTGCATAGTAACTGTCTCAATGTGCATTCCCACCAATGGCGCCCAAGGGCACCCTTTGCCCCATATCCTCACCAGCATTTGTTATCTATTGTCTTTCTTAGGGTAGCTACTCCAACTGATGTAATGTGATATTTCATTATGCTATAGGTTGCAATTTCCTGATGGTTAGTCATGTTGAGGACTTTTTTCCTACCTGTTCCTCATGTGTTTATGTTCTCTAGGAAAATCCAGAGTTCTGGACATTGTGTCTGGTGCCCAGGGGCAAGATTAGTCTCCATGAGACCTTCAGGGTCATCCTTTGGACATACAGGGGTAGGTGCAGAAGAACTATTCTGGCTGAGGTGAAGGTGCTGAAATAGTAAAGAGGACACCATGGGAGTGGATAGAAGAAGAGGAAAGGGAGGTTTCTGAGGTCCTTTCTTCTGCCCTTGGAGCCTGGAGATCCTAATCGTTTGCTCCTGTGACTCTGGAAACCAGTACTTTGAGGAACCCCCCCCCCAAAAGGTGTTTCTTTTGTTGTTGGTGTGCCTGCCTGGCACTGTCCCAGGAGAGCTGGAGAACAGAGTTAACGGTGCTTCCTTGTCCATGGTACCTTGTAAGTTCTGCTGTAGGAACTGGAGCAGAAAGAGTCAGGCAGAGGCCATTGTGGGTGTCATCCTGCTCAGAAACAGCCTGAAACTTTGAGTATCACTTCTCCCTGCATTCTGGGTGGTCAAGACTGGAGGTAGGCTTCAATACCTTTTCAATTATTCATTCACTAACTACACAGGTAGCTTGGTGAGGCCATGCGTGGCACTGAAGATACATAGGGCTCCCTGCCTTCAAGATCTCACAGTCTAGAAATGGACCAAGCACAAAAGCAAAGACATGTTAAAGAAAAGAGCCAATGCTCTATACAACAAATGGAAGTGTGCTCTGAAGGAACACTGTGGAGTCATTGGATAGGAAGGCCTGAAAGGCCTCACTGATGGTGATGTTGCTGAGAACAGAATGAAAAAAAAAAAAAAGAAACTAGTCCTGCACAAGTCTGGGTTCAGTGTGTCAGGAGGAAGGGATTTCTGCTGAAGATCCTCACTAGCGAAGCCAGTTTGGCCAGAGGAGGTGAAAAAGGCATCTAGTGTGGCTGTATGGAAACTAGAAGGAGTAGAGAGGGGATGGAGGAAGGAAAGGAGAGAGGCTGAGGCCTGGGAGACAGTTATCTATTGCTCCTCTGTGACTGCAATTTACCCATACCCTGCATCTTCAAATGCATTTATTTAATTTTCCACAGTTTTTGCGGAAGATGAATCCAAGCACAATGTAGTGTGTTTCTCCAGTCTCAAGTTACCTCAGAGCCTGTGGCTGTGCCTGAGGCTAGACTGGAAGAGGATTTTCTCCCACGTTAGCTTCCATAATTGGGGATGGCATTTGGACTCAGAATCTGAGTTCTTGTTGCCTTTTGGCCTTGGCATTGACTCAGTTCTTTGCCCTGTGAGCCCCTATAGATGGGAGCTCAAAACATCTGCGCTTGATTTTTGGTTCCAAGTTAGAGGAGAACATGAGAAAAGTAACTAAGACGTAGGAAACTCTTTGCATGATATCTAGAGACACCCTAGACATGATGTTTCATCATGTTGACTATATTCTGTGGGTCAGAATCCAGTCACTAACCACATAGAGGTTACAGAGTGGCATCTATACCACAGGTCAGGGTCCCTGAGAGACATTGTGAAGGCTACTCCCCTCATAGAACAAAATGTATATGGAAAAAACTGGATAGTTTTACTACAGAAGATGAAAATGTATGGATCTTCGTGCATTTTTACCCCATTATGGTGCCCCAGTATAAGGCCACGAGGGAAAGTGATGGTTGCAATATCTTATGGCTGGGACCCAGGCCTCCTTTGAGCAATCCTCCAGGCCAAGGCCCACCCCTTCTTGTAATTCTTCTGTCCTTAAATTTGTGCCTCATATACACATGATACCATCCCACACATGGTATAAATATGACCCACATACATCTGAAGATGTTTCAAGGAAGTAAATTCTAGCTTGATCCCCACTAAGCAGTTTGAGAAAGTGGGACACAAAATGACTTAGTAAATAGAACTGGGAAAGGAAACACAGAAAAAAGGTCCGACTTCAGTTCTGTCTCCTGAAAGGTAGGAATTTAGGTACATTTCCATAGAGTTATGCCTGTGGCATTTTTGGCTCATTGTGTACAGTCATGGAGATGATGTGGGGAAGAAAGATAAATAACAACCTGCTTTCTGGCTCACTTAACTGGAGACATTAAAGAGAACAAGATGTTCTGTTGTATTCCTATTTTCAGGGCACCAGGCCCAAGAAAGCCCAGAGTGAGAGACATTTATGTTATTGTAGACATTGGCTCAGCCCTGTTTTCTGAAGCTTCTTGTCCTGTGGCAGGAGACTCCAACAGGTAACACAAGGCAGCTCCGGGCAGCCCACTGGAGCACCAGCAACAATTGTGATCCCACTGCAACAGGTCCCAAACTCTTGTCCCTGACTCTGTTTTGTGTGTATACAAGTATGTGTTTGTAGAGGTGAGGAGCGAAGATGAGAATCATGCCCTCCCTGGGGAGAAACAACATGTCAGGTGTTGGAAACCTGTCACATCTTTCATGTTCATACCCCAGGTCATAGCAGGCAGGATGAGAAGGTGAGTGCTGGGAACTGAGCTCAACGACCTACATTGTAATCATGAGCCTTAGAATTTCCTCTGGCTTGATGTCTTTTCAGCTGCCCCTCTTAGCTTGAACAACATGATTTCTAATGGGGGCTGTGCCCTTGTAGCAAAGTCCCAGGAGGACACTAATGTCTCTTGGCCCCGTACATGTGGGGCACTTCATTTTCAGAGGTGCAACCAGGAGATCTTGAATCAGCTGGTCTGCGACTTTAACTACTCCAACTCCCTAGACAAGTGTTAGGTGCACTACGCCACCCAGGATCTGTTGTGCTCTGAGGTGAGAATGCGAAATGGGTTCTCCAAAACCATCCCCCCCACAAGTATGTGGACAAACCTGGGGCCCTCCTATAGTGTCCACATTAATGCCCCAGAGACCCAACCCCCAAATAATCCAAACATCCATACCTCCACCACCAGCTATGGGATAAGGTAGGAAGACACTCCACATGTGGTAGTGGTGGAATATAATGAATACTTTGTGAGGTTTGGAGGGGGGGTTACTTTCTTTCATTTTACTTTTCATGAAGCCATGATTAACTTTCCTTTTTACTACTGTTTTTAAGATTTCTCTCACCCCAGCTATCCTGTGTAGACCCCAGCTCCACTGTCCTTGGAGAACTTGTCCAAGCCCTTCTAAATCCTCACAGTGAATAGGGTGATTGAACATAAAAAAACGGATGGTGGAATGAAGCCATCGTATAGTTTTCTCTGTAACATGTCATCTCTCAGAACATCAAATCATTGTAGGTCTACCAGGTCACAAGCTTTGTCCTTATATGTCTTCACAGTACTCTATAAAGGAGGTCGTCTGCCACCGAGATTTAGCCTTTCAAGGCTGGTGGAACTTCACATCATTCAATTCTCTTGCCATTTGAGCAACGCTGCAAGGAACAAACACCTTAAGTGTCCTAAAAGTCCTTTTTAGTTGCTAGATATGCCAGAATGTAGAACCACAGATTGGGTGGAAGGCCTCTGATGCCTCCTGGCCCAGGTAGCTGGCTCTGTCTCTTCAGAGTTACAGCCAGGAAATCTTTGATGAGCTGCTGCAATGGTTCACCTACTCTCTCACCCTGGGCCAGCAGCAGGGGCATCAGGCCACCATCAGCATCCAGTGCTGGTCTGGGGTGAGACTGTTCCAGAGTCACATCCAGTCTCAGGACCCAGAGATGATCAGGGCAAGGCCAGAACCCAGACTAAACACAACTGGTTGCCCTGGGACCTGCCAAGGAAGTTGGTTTCCCCTGAACCTTTCTCCCCATGTCAGGAACCGACCAAGCCTCATCAACATGGGGACAATGCCATGCAGCCCATGCTTTGTAGAGTTTTCAACTTGGAACTGGGAAAAGAACTGATGAGTCAGGACAGTTCTCCCAACATAGATGATCTTAAGCAGTGTTGGAGATCCTAAGCCTCTCTTTTCTCCTATCTACAGTAGGGATGTTTACTGATGACTCAAAGGCATACAGCTCTTGATATAGGCTATGAAGAGAGAGAAATGCTGTCATTGCTCAGCTAACAGAACATGTTGAAGTCACCAGTGTTTTATCATTTCACTCCTACAACCAATTGTACATTTTCCACATCTAACAGTGGTTCACCTGATTCCAGCATGTCCGGGGCCAGCAGTTAAATATGTGAGTGCCAATCCCAGGCACAGCAAAGGGGACCCTCCCATCTACTGTTGTATGTCTTTGGAATGTCACTTCACCTCTCAGACCTTCCCTTTCCTCTTATGAAAAGTGGGGGTGGTAAGAGGTTGAACGTCGTAGGGTGACTCTAGGAAATCATGGAGGAAACACGGCATGGGCTGGTCTGGTGCCTGCCTCTGTAGAAAGGGCTATTGGACATGCTGGGCATCTTCATGGTTAATATTTCTTTCTCCAGGAAACACACTCTCAAACTCAACCCTCTCAGGCCCGTGGCCCTTCGGGGTTCATGAAAAAGAAATGGAAAGCAGGCAGTTTTCCTATTTACAAAGGACGTCTGAGATTCCATCTAGCTGGTCCTTATTGTTGTGCTTTATGTGCCTAGATTAGAGGGACACTGAGAGCAGGAAGATCAGCCCAAGGGCCACTCTGTGTTTGGAAAGTCTTGGTTGGGATTATTTCATTCAATAATATATATTAAACAAAGAAGAATGCAGGAATTTTCTAGTAACTAAGATGCCTGAATGGATAAAGTAAAGACAATACCTGGGTCTCAGTTCTAGTCAAAGGGTCAGATAGGAAATCTACACATCATAAGCACCCGTGTCTAGTTTGTTAGATGGAACATCTTCATGGCCTATGCCAGGGATGAAAGGATCCAGCTATATTTGGGTATGAGGATGGACTATAAGGCCACGTAAAAACGTGATAGGTCTTTGGGTCCAGAAAGAGGGCCTGCTGCCTCCATAGAGCAGGCGAGATACTACAGGGGTTGCTGCTGGGGAGGGTCTTTCAGAACCATGGATCTCACAGATCTCTTTATTTCCATAGGAGGGCTTAATTGGGAAGCTTCCTGTGAAGAAGAAAATGAGTCAGAGAGAACTCTGGAGGGGTGCCAAGCTCCATGGGAAGCAGAGCACAGACTGGGCTGAGTTGGTGCCTAAAACACCCATCCCTTTTATGGTCCATTCTTGCCCTGCCTGCCTCTTTCCATATACACTTCTGTTGACCACCACAAGTGGGGCCATGAGCAGAAGGCATAGTGAGCAGACCACTCAAACTCTCCTTCCACCCTAAGCCCTGATACTGGTCTGCATGGAGGATGGAGTAGACTAGGTACATGGACATGAAGAGGAGAGTATAAGGGGAAAAACCGACTCATACAGGTTTTCTGGATGACTAGGCTTTCCATGGCAAGTATAGCCCAGAGTGTTTGGAAGTGGGTGGGGTCATTCTCTGGGACCCACAGAGAAAGAGTGGTTATGAGGGAAAAACCAGGCCTCTGTTTCTGCTCCACATATGAGTCTCCCCAGCACCTTGTATCCCATCTTGGGTCTCTGGCCTGTCCCTGCTATGTGTCGTTTCAAGGTAAAGGGGGCCTACATGCATCCAAAATGGTGTGACTGGGACCGGAATAACCATGCTCCCATTCTCCTGATGCAGCAGGAACTTCTGGAGCTCACTGAGGCAGACACACAGAGTAAGGGGCTTTGCAACCTGGGCAGCCAATCTGGGATGGGGGTTCATGTGTTGGGTGTTCCTTCAAAGGCCATGGGATTTGCTCTCTTTTTGGAAAGGCACATGGAAAGTCAGTGACGTGGATGAACCTTTCCCTTTCTCCTGACACAGTGCCAGCTCCAGGGCTCCTTCTAGTGGCAAAGTCAGCAAAAGGGCCTCCCGTGGAGCTAGAGCCAACCCTGGCTCTGTATTAACCATCACCTCCAGTGTCAGAGCCTGCCTCCCTTCCATCAGCTGTTCCAGAACTGGAACAGGGGCTCCCATTTTCTGTATGGGCACTGGGCCCTGAGCCACAGATAGCCTGACCATCTGCTCGCCTGGTAAATTTCAGTCCAGCTCTCCAAATAGACACCGAGCCCACTCCAGCCCCAGAGGCTTCCTGCCATCCCATGAACCAGGTGATGGAGGAGAAGCATGACCTCCTGGACTTCCCTTCCAAGCTCGTGGCAGAGGATCTGACACACATGGATGTGGTGAGCAGCTGTACTCTCAGAGTGGGGCAATGGGCAGGGGCAGGCTTTTCTGCTCTCAGCTTTGTTATCCCTGCCTTTCCATGATGTGGAACCAGATATCAGCTGCACCCCTTATCAACTTTTCCTATGATATGGAACCAGATATCAGCTGCACCCCTTATCAACCATGGAAATCCATCAGGGTACTTAGACCAAAGCTTTCACTTTCAAGCTGCGGACTATAGAGATAGACACTGATAAGGACGGATGCAGAGTTACTATGTAGATGAAGTGAGCCAGAACAGATGGACAAATGTTTAGTCTCTGGTTCCTAGGGTGCAGGAGGGCATCTCCCTGTGTGTAGCCATGTCCATGGGCCACCTACTCTTCTGCCTTGGAGGCTGAGCACCCTCAACATGTATTAGGCATCTGATGTGTACTTAAGGATAGGATAGAGAGACAAACCCGTGGTTTCAGCAAACATGTGAGAATGTGCATCTGAAAGGAGAGAAGGACCAGAGGGATGAACATTTGGAGGAGAAGATGTCCCCTTGGGGGCTCCACCTCAAACGGCCACCTGGAGCTGGGATGATCAAGGTGCCCTCCTTCTTTCCCTTGCCTCTACTTACTCCTGGGTCATCCTGTACTGGGTTCCCACAGAGAAAAGGAATGAAATGGAATCCAGGGTCTCTAGCCAGGCTCAGGCCACATTCTCAGCTTCTTGAGCTCCAGCTCTGGCCTGTGACCCCTACCTAATATATAAGTCTTGCATGTGAGAATGTGTGTTTGGGTAAACAAACCTCACCCTGTTTCTAGGAGGTATTCAAGCAGCTGCTACCCTATCAGTGCCTGGGCTCCATGTGGTCCAAGTAGAATAATCCTGGCAATGAGCACCTGGCACCACAGTCCAGGCCAACATTACCCACTTCAACAATGTGGTCAACTGTGTCATTACCACCTGCCTTGGCAACCCATGAATGACCACTAGGGCAGGTCCATGGTTGTACAACACTGGATCAAGGTGGCCAAGGTATGTGATGGGAGGCCCAGCTGATTCGCTCTCCTAAGCATCAGGAACTTCTCTTCTGTCTTTATCACTTCTCAGGGTTGAAGTCCTTTGTGTAAGACCTAGGGACTGTGTCGTCCCTGGACTCTTCTTCCAGGGGCATGCTGACCTTAACTTTGACGGCCCAGAGTTGGGATGCTCAGTTCATATCTAGCTCCTACGTTTGAGTGACGCTACATACCCTGTGATTTTCAAAAAGCAGGCTCTGGGGGTGATTAGGAGAAGTCTGATGTTCTGGGAGGGTGAGGGGAAAGAATATTGAGTGGAAGGTACTAAGGGTCCTTGGCCCCTCTATGTGGGAAACTGCGGTGGGCCAGGAGGCTGAAGAGTTTTTAGGGTAGGGTCCCTGTGGGTCCCAGAGAGCAGGGACTCATCTCTACCCTACCCCTCATGACACAGGTGTCATCCCCTACCTTGGCATTTTCCTCTCTGACCTGGTGATGTTGGATACTGCAGTGGAGAACTATCTGGAGGTGGGTGAGCTTGAGGATTGTAGAGGAGGGATTAGAGTCCTGAGGTTTGGGAGAAGAGAGCCCCTGTGCTGAGCCCTGACCTCTCTGTACTTGGCAAACCTCTCCACTTGACAGTCTTACAGCCCTCCCTGTGAGCAGGGATCTCTTGCCCATCTCAGTGATGAGTGAAGGGAGGCTTCACTTAGGACATTGGTCCTTATGCCCAAGACTGGTGAAGCAGCACAGCTTCCTGAAGGCAAAGCTGCATGAGGTCTGTCTGAATGAACACTTCCTTATGTGGTTGCCTGTGGAGGAAGAGTGAAGTCAGGACCTGCACGTCAGCAACACTTCATAGTCCAGCAGCCTATTACTGCCTGAGGCTTTGGCCGCACCTTCTGTCATCAGAGAGTGTTGTGTTGAAGGGTCCGAACCTGTAACCATTTCAACTGTCCCACATCCTCCTTTCTCTGGATCCCAAAGCCTATCCTGGACTTCAGTCCCATTATCTTTGTATGAACAGACCCCTCATGTGCAGCATAAGAAACGATAGGTTTAAGGTGCTAGTACTAACCGGGGGGCTCTTTATTATGGACTTTGTTTGTCTGCTTTCCAGGGGAATGAGATCAACTACCAGAAAAAGAATAAGGTGAGCATATGTGGCACTTCCTGTAGGGAAGGGGAGGGGAGTAGGTATCAGAGATGTCCCTGGGAAGAACATTTCTTGACTCCATCCCCTCCCTATAGCATTAACTTGTATAGGTTGATAAGAAACAAGTGGAAAACCCATCTAGTTAGTAAGTGGGGATAGAGGAAAGGCATCAAGGAGAACCTCCCAGAGGATAGGCTATTTCTGCTTGCCTCTGAGAACAGGTTGGGACCAGATGGATTTGCAGGCAGGAGGGTGGCCATGTGTGCCAAAACCCAGGATGGGTCCCCCATCCCATTTCTCAACTCTCACCAGGCCCTGCAGCTTCCCCACCTAGACTCTATATACATCCTGTGCTTCTCTCTTGGCCCAGGGATACTAAGATATGATGGAGATCGTGCTTCTCCAGGTGGCTGCAGATAATTACATTTCGAACCCAAGGATCCATTTAGGCCCTCGTTCCAGTCTGTGGAGCGGTTCAGTGGGGATGAGAGGTGAGGCCCATCAGGAGCTGGGTGAAGGTCAGGATGGACTCTTTCTGTTGGCCCCTCCAGAGATCTTTCTTCTATGGCTCCATGGGCAGCCTCAGGCCTTGTTCCTGGGGTGCCAGACTCCAGCTGTGGCAAACCACTGGGAGAGACTCCTGAATTGGTGCTGCTGGTCAACTCACAGGTGTCCCTCTGTCCTTAGCTACATCCTGTCCTGCCAGGCAGAACCCCATCCTAACTGGCCAGCAGAACTCAAGAACAAGTAGAACTGGCAACAGTCACCCTCAGGGCTGAGCCCATGTCAGTGGCAGTGCAAAGATTCCTCCTCAGCATCTGGGGTACTTGTGGTGTGTGCACCCCATCTCCCCAGCAACGCTTCCTCCCTCCTAGTTACTTATTTGTAATTGGGGGCAATATTTAATAGTTTTAAATAGTTAAGTAATATATTTGAATATGATTATATTAAAGCCTTTTTTTCCTCCTCATATAGCCCAGGAGTGTGATTTGGTTCTTTTACTTCCCACAGTAATATAAAAGATGTAGACTCTCCTATTCATTCCTGAACCAAGAAATCCTACAGAGTTATCAACTATTCTATCTGGGAGGAAGGAGAAGAGCCATCCCTCCTCAATAGCTACTGATGGCACCCCCACATCCTCTTAACTCAGAGGACAGGTTCATCTCAGTATAATGGTTTTAGGAAAACAGCAGAGATGGCCCCACAGAACTCCTGAGATTGAGATGTTGCAGGTACTTCCACATGGATAGCAACAAGCATTGAACTTGCAAGTCTTTGAGAGTTACAGTCCCCAGAACTATGTCCTTCCCAGGAGAGGGGCTGCCTTTCTCCACTCTAAAAGAATGAAGACTATATCCTGTTTCCTTTGTCAACATGGCGTTTTTAGGTTTGTTTGGACCCAGTATTTGGAAGTTGTGTTTTTCTAGTTCAATCTCTGGATTGCATCAGCACTAAGTGGGGAAAAACATGAAAAGAGATCAAAACCTGTATGTAGAAGGGACAAAGCCAGAGGAAGATACTTTGTAAATGGATGAAGGTCAGGCACGACTTTCCATCCTCAGCCTCCCTCTAGGCTCCCCAGGTTCACCACTTTACCAAGATCAGAATCTTCCTGGGATCCTTGTCCATGACCTCTGGATTTTTTTCTTGCTTGTTTTGTATGTGGGGAAAAGATGTGAGGTGTACCTTTAAGGTCACATCTAGGCCTGATTCCATTAACATCTATGCTGGCTTATGAGCTAAGATTTCCAGCATTCCAGCATTTCCTTATGCAGTTCTTTGGAAGGCAACATCGCCCTCCAGGCCCCAGACTCTTGGTCAGATCCATAGTAGCCACTGTTCCCTATCTGGGACCT